>JANTCA010047965.1:0-24524 GCA_024741275.1 Chironex yamaguchii
AGAAAAGCAGAAAATGAAGAGACTGATTCTCTGTTACTCTGAGTTTCGTGCAAAAGCACTCGTCAGACAGACTATAGCTGAATCACACTCCAAACTACATTGATATATAAGTGTAGACATACTGATTTTAAATCGTCTCGTTTTGAAACCATTTGATTTGATGCCGGTTAGGAAGACGTTTAAGACATTTCGGTGTAAACGCATGGTCAATCCGAGAAGATTTCATGCTGTTTATAGATCAGGACGGCATATTGTAAACGAAGTCTGACAAATTTTGAGTTAACAGATGGTCTCGAGGTCCATTCCTTCTCTTGTGCCTACTTTCTATATTCTCTTTTTTTCCTCCTGTCCTATACTCGTGTTGCCCGCAATTCTTTTTTGTGCTCTTTTAAATGATGGCTCGTTTGGTTAGCAGGTATTAAATATTGTGTTTCTTAATTTTGTATGTCGACTTGAGTTAAAGATTTAGTGCCACGCAATTTAACAATAGTAGGGCATTAGAGTTGTTTGTTGCAGTACTCTAGTATCTAAAGTGACAGGAAGCACTTTATTCCACCTGCTCCTACCGGAAATAATGAGACTGCATTGCGTTCTTTCATATATGATCATATGCCTTTGTGGTTCACATTTTTACCTGGTAAAGTACCTATCCAATGTCCTATTGCTGTGATCCAATCCTGTTGAATGTCGAGAGTGAATACAATGCTCAAATATAAAATTCAACGACAAAATTCTCCATTACTGGCAAGGTTAGGACTCTACTTAAGGCAGACTCGGACATCATGTTCCCGGTCGTAAAGAAGTTTGTATATTTTTTCGACTAGTACTCTATCTGATTTTGATTTCTAGGGTACGGCGTTTATGAATGGGGGTGGGTTGGGGGTGGTTTTGTTATGATACGTGCCTTTCATGTTACATGGGGCAGTTTTTATCTAGACTGAAAGCTCGATTCGGTTATTATCGTTCGTGACAAGCTACGAGTTTGCCTGTATTCCTAATGTTTGCAGGCGACTACGTTTTGGCTAATGCGACCTCTTTAGAACGGATAAGGGTATCGCATTTTGCTTTAATGGCTGGTATTAATCTCTTGCGTTTGACTAAGGGCATTGAAGAATACACTGTAGTGGTAGAGTGGTCAAGGACCTGGTGGTCTCGGTTTAAATTTGCCTATTAAGATTTTTCACCGAGACTCCTAAGTCCAGTAAAAACGACATTTGCCAAGCTATGATAGATGAAATGGGCTAATAATATCGATTATCAAGAATCGCCTTGAATATTTGCGACATTGCGCTAAAAACATACTTCACAACTTTTTCATCTGACTCTCTTCAGAGTATGAATACATATTTGTGTGCGTTGAACGTGACCGTTCCTTCAAAATCTCAAAATCGATTCTCGTGAGGCTGTTGTGTTCTTTTGACATAAACAGCCTTTTCACTAATGGCCATAAAAGAGAAAGATTAACATCATCTGAACACTTGCCCAGCTCGGTATGTAGGTCGCACTTCTCAAAGATTGGATGACAGGATCAAACAACATGTTCCAGCCACTGTACGCCAAGCCTCCTAGAGAACAGCCATCTCGCGCTTGCAAAGCGAAAATGACTGCCGAAACATGTGATTCTGCCATAGGCAAACATTTACTAGAAAATTCAGAATGCGCCAAAATGTAAAAGGGCGAGAATTTTCGGATAATTGGCACAGATAGATCTTCCTTTTATCTAAGTATATTGGAGTCTATCTACATTAAAACTAGAAAACCAGTTTTCTGTAGGCAAAAAGACTTTGTTTTATCACTTCTTCCAGTAATGTTTCGTTTCTTCATTTTCCCTTTCTTTGTTTCCTTTCATGTCTAGGATTAGCTAGTTTTGCTACCTGTTTCGTATAAATAGGTTGCCATGTACATATAATTTCCTTTCTGACATTTTTAAGTTAATCACTTCAATCTGAGTCTGCTTTCGTGAGTCATTTTCGTTGGAAAAGTTTAATTGCCTACCCGTTGGCTTTAGATGTTTCTTTGAGAATCGTTTGGATTCTGTGGCAAAATTGCAGAGTATCAACGTTCAATCAATTCCTTTCATTGGATTTGGGTGAGGTTGACATTGCATATTTAGTTTACATAGTTGTATATACTCTGTATTGCATTGGATAGATTAAGATGGCATCCACCCTTTTCTTGCTGAAATTATTCAACGTTTTCCCTGCAACTCGCCTCCCTCAAATTAGCGAGGTTGTTGCGACGTGGCAGAAACAGTGTACGGCTAGGGTGCACTTAATCGCCTTGAGGAAGAAGGGGCAAATTAAGGTTTTCCCAAGAACGGCAGATGATCAGGCTAAACTTGAAGATTTCTGTCTTAATGTGATGTTTGAGGGGGTGGAACAAAAAATTAAATTGGCGAACAAAAGCGAAATCAGTCAGCAGTTTGCTTGACCCTTGTTGGCACTTGTAAAAGGCTGTTCAATATGATAGGAAATGAGGTTTTCGATCAACACTTCAGTGACTTTGGCGAGGTCATCAGACCAACCAAATTAAATTTCTGGAATGATACAGACATTACCAATGGTAAAAGATCACTTCTTATCGAGCCCATTTGTGGCATTGACATGGCGCAATGTATGAACATTGAAGGAAGTGACTACCCATTTCAGAGTCTTCTATAAAGGCCAATCATATTGGTGCATTTGGTGTGAGAAGGAACATGTTGACCGATCCCCTGTATACCAACAGGAAGAAGAGAAAAAAGCAAAGGAAGTGCGAAAGATAAAAGCAGAAACAGAGAAACTCATTTTCTCTGATTCGACTTTGCGCCTAGCAAATGAGGAGGCCCTCACTGCTGATATAGTTTGCGCAGCTGGTGGAAAACTGGGTCATTTGGTGAATAGTAACTACCAGGATTCTTTCACGTCTGACAAATATGTCATTGCGGGGGGACTCAACAACATAAAGGAAGAAATCAGCGATGCTGATTCTAAATTTCATGTTGATACACAAATAGCATGTCTGGAAAAATGTCTGAAGCCCCTTTTGGAAACAAATTCTAGTAAAAAGGCATATATTATCACGCATGTACCAGCAATATCAAAGGACTTGATGCAGGGTCAAAGGAAGATCCTGGAGGAAAAGTACAAAAAAATTGAGGGCAAGCAACTCAAGGTCCACACGACGGGGGAGAAAAGTACAGAATCCTTTGACAGAGACGGGTCACACTTGACGGAAGTGGGGACTAAACATCTTTTACTAAAGGTGGGTAAAAGAATAAACAATCTTGTAAAAAAGGAAGCATGTCTGATAACTAGCCAAAAGTATCAGAAAGTAATCAAAGAATACAAATTCGGATACACCTGGTGCACATGGGGAAAGGCCATGTACTGTTCCCAAAAGCAGTAACAGCAGCGAATCACCAAGAACTGGTAAGAGGGCTGCAGAGCACATTCTGCCACTTAGGCTACATCGACCACAGCCACTAATGAACACTCTGATTAAAACAACTTTGACATTAAATTTATTATGTTCATTATATATTTTGATTAGTTGTGTTTATCATTAGCTCTAGGTTGTTTTGTTTTGTTTGTTTGTTTTCACTGTTACTTTTTAATGCTCTCTCTTTCGTTGCTGTAGTTGTTTTTTCCCCTTTCTCCAAAAATAAGTATTCGTTTACCTATTATTCTAAGTTCGCATCACAATGATAGCGTCCATAACCCTAGCTGGAATTTAAAACATGACACGATTCATAACATGGAATATCCATGGAGTTAGGAATACTGAACGAGGCATCCATAAAGCTCTCACATTTTGCAAGATAATGGACTATGAGAAACCAGACACTATATATCTACAACAAACACATTCCCATCGTCTGACTCTCTCAACAACAATATTAACAATTTGTCCACATCGTATCGTTTAGTTCATAATGAAAGTAATGTTGATGATCCCTGTTTGGGAATCCTAGTTTTGATCCACCACATGTCTAAGATAGAGTTCTGCAATATTGTTAGAGCAGGAAGAATTGTAGTTACCAAATAAGAGATACAAATTTGGAAGAAATATGGAATGTCATTGGGTTTTATGGATTTATACGAAGCAAAGAGAACGAAATAAGAATAGCTACCATGACAGACATACAAAATTGCCGAAAACGATACCTAATGTTATGCCAAGTAATTTTAACTTTGTTGAAAGCCCACTTGGCGGCAGTCACTCAGCTGATAATAGCACTACATTACTTTTAAATCTTTGGAATGACAGTTGCCAAAAATTTGATTTAGTGCATTCCTGTAGATTTTTATATCCCACACTTAGAAGATTCACACATATAGCTGCTAAGGGAAAACATAGGTCAAGACTAGACAGAATTTATAATAATAAAGCATGGGCTGCCTGTATTATAAAAACTTCATTCTTGGAAACCCAATTCTCGGATCGCAAACCCCGTTTGCTTGCAATAGCCACAAATGAGTTGCAGCGAGGACCTGGACTATGGCACTTCAATTACGAATACCTAAAGGATAAAGAATTTACTGAAATTACTGAAACAGAATGGAAAGATTTTGGTAATAAAGACAGTTACTTTAATAACTTTCTAGATTGGTGAGATGCTGCAAAAATGTTAATTAAAACATTAACTGTTGATTTCGCCGCTAAAAAACAATCAGTAAAAAGTCAAAAGAAGCGCAAACTTTTTAATGAACTGGAAGAACTTGGAAACCGCCACTAAAATGACGGAAAACCCTTAGAACGTCTCACTTACGTTAGCCCTAAGACAACTATTGCAACAAGAAGCAAAAGGATACCTGATTAGATCTCGCTTGACTAATTATGAGATACAAGAACCAAACATAAAATATTATAAGGCAATGGAAGAAATATATTCCAATCAAAACAATATACGATATTTATATGATCGAAATGGCAAAAGATGTCAAGGCACATCTGATCTATTAGAAATTGCACAAATATTTTACAAAAATCATTATTTAGAGAAAGCTATCGATTAAGAGTTGCAAAATCACATCCTCGAGGAGTCTTTTGACCAAAGATTAACGGACACTCAAAAACACTAGTGTGATGACCCTTGTACTTTCAACGATATTGAAAAAGCATTACAAACACTCCCAAGCAATAAGTCACCTGGTAGTGATGATCTAACGATCGAATTCTATAAGCACTTTTTCCCCTTAACTAAACATGATTACTTAAAACTCTTAGAACATATCAAGCAGCAACAACAACTATCAGAAACACAAAAGAACGGCATTATTACACTTATCTATAACAAAAATGATAGGGATAGCCTAGAAAATTACCAACCTATTACTTTACTCAATGTTGATGTAAAATAGCAGCTAAAGCACTCTCCACTACACTATCAAAAGTCCTGCCATACATCATCAACGAAAACCAAACATGTATTCCAGGTAGAAGCTCAACAGATAATATACATCTCATTCATAATATGATTAGATACACACAGACAAACAATATCTCTGGAGCTATGCTAGTTTTGGATCAAGAAAAAGCATTTGATAGAGTAAGCCACCCCTTGATTATTAAACTGCTGTCTAAAATATATGCGGGTACATATTTTATAGAATGGCTCAAAATATTTTGTACAGACGTCAACTGTCAAGTAAAGATGAATAACTTATTCCGCAGATATACAAATAGAACAAGGACTAAGACAAGGATCTCCCCTTAGCCCCCTCCTTTATTGTCTAGTAGCAGAAGTCTTTGGCAATACTATACGAAAGAATTCGCATATTGAAGGAATTAAATTTGGCAAACAAGAATTGAAAATACTCCAATATGCTGATGATACACAAATTCTCGTAAAAAATAATACATCATTAAATATAGTGTTTGACGAATTAGCAAAACTTGAAGGTGCAACGGGATGTAAGATCAATAAAATCAAAACATAAGGCCTATGGCTGGGAAATTGGAAACACCGAAGTGATAGACCACTTAACTTAAATTGGTCAAAGGATAAAATCAAGATACTTGGGGTCTGGTTAGGCGAAAAAGATACCGCACAAGAGACCTATGCAGAACAGAATCAAAAAATTTAAAAAACTCTCAACTTGTGGAAAGGCAGAAGATTATCAAAACAAGGCAAAATTAGTGCAGTTAATACATTATTCCGTTTATGGCACAGAACAGAAATCCATGATATCCCAAATAATACTTGAAAGGCAATTGAAAAGGATATCACAAATTTCATTTGGGAGGGGCACCATCAAGTTTCTTTAGACACCCTCCATTCGAAAAAAGCAAATGGTGGATAAGAATTACTAAATATAAAAGATAAAATAAGAGCCCAGCGTATAAAATGGCTTATGAAACTTTATTTTAGCGATCTAAACTCGATAAAGCGACAAGTGGCTGACACGCTGATAGCCAGGTTTAACAAATTTGAATATTAATGAAGAAGAACGAACTCCTAATATATATCTAAATGACAAGCAAGGAAACAGGCTAGAGCAGAGAGAATCGTACATTGAAATATTAAAATTGGAACAGTCTCCTACAAAAAGTAATAACAAATGGGAGAACATGTTGCAATTTGAACCAACCCTATGGCCTAAACGTTGGGAAAACGTTCGCAATCCAAAGTGCCCTAAATCAGTCATTTCATCAGAATGGGAGTAAGCGCACCTTAACTTCGTTTCTCCAAAACTGGTAAAGAAAGGGAATCCGAATGAAGACGACACTTGCCGACTATGCGTGCAAAAAGAAAGCACTTCACACCACCTCTTACTAGAATGTCAGACCGTAAAGCAGACCTTCTTAAAACTGACCACGTCTCTTTTGAAGCTAGATAACGAATGTATATCTAATCGTGAAATGGTTTTTGGTATCCCCCAAAATGGCCCAAGCATTGGACTACGTAACTTCTTAACATGTACTCTCAGACACTTCATCTTGAAGCTTAGGTTTAAAATGTTTCTGTCCAAAGATACTGCAGAATGTGTGTTTTGGCGGACGTTTGTTAAAACAGTAAGGCGTGAAATTAAATACAGAACGCTCAACGAATTTAGCCTAGACCTGGGAAATTCAGATAAAAACTTTTATTTCCAAAATAATATAATCTGCTCATTCGATCAACGAGAGTTTAAGTGAAACGAACTTTAGATATTTGACCCCCTAGAAGACATTCAATATCATTATAATGAACCTATTTATTTAAAACCTTTTCATTAAAGATGTTTTATGTACATAGTAACAAATAGTAATTAGTTTGTGTACTCACTCTCTCAATATCCATTAAAGAAGTTCTCCAAAGAAGCCATTTCTGCTCTCCTTGAAGCAACTAGCCACGCTAGACGAAGGGAACAAATTTCTTCCTCTACTAACTACTTCCTATCTCTTCAGAGATTCATACAACAGCTTCATCACAAAGAAAAGCAACAGACCCGAAAACCTATTGTTATGTCTTAGTTGCAAAACCATTGACGCCTGCCCTGTATAGAAAACGATGGCTTAAAACAGGGTGGACATGACAATCAAACATGATTAAGCCACAAAACACTTTTCTTAGAGGACATTGATCCGAGGATTTCATTTATTGCTACTCAAACTGTTAGTTTTTAACTTACTTAACATAGAACCTACTTAAAAGGAGACCAACACTACAAACCAGGACAATAAAAGAAAATATCCGGTCTCTATAACAAAGTAATCATATAAAACCTCACACTGTCTCACATATATGATGTTGACGCTATGAATAAGAACAAAACAATCACAAATGGTCTAAGCGTCCCAGTAAGTAGTGTCTGGTCAAGTTTGCTTATTTGATATGAAAATACAGATTTGCTCAGTTCCCTAAAATTGCATTAACATGTTACATTAGTTATTTCAAAATAACCCGAGATAGTATCATTACTGCCGAAAATTGCCGCTTCTTTCCTTCATTTTCTGTGCGTTTGTACTGCGCAAATTATTCACATTGCACTCGACATCCCGTGAAATATTTTATTTTGGGCCACGTGGTTACTACCATTTTTCAAGCTTCCATTTGAACGCCCCGCGCAATTCTCATGAGAACCCATATTGATCTGTGATTGGTTTATAACTAAATGCAATATGGCTGCTCACGAAATCATGCTTGTTGACAAAATTTGACACGTGGTTTGACAAATGCATCCGTAATGTAAAGGTTATCGATTAAAAATCACGCTTTATAACAAATGTGTAACCAGGATTAAGACGTTTAGAAATTAAAAATGTGCCAAAAATCTCGTTTTGTTCCTAAATCACAATGCAAGTTAATTTATCGATGTGTAGCACCTGGTTTATGATTCACAAAGAATGCATTTATTCAATCATCTGCAGAATTTATTTTCGAGCCACAAAAGGATGGATTCTGTATGTCTGATAAAAGGATATGATCTATCTATTCAAACTTGTCTATCACTACTTACGTTTATAACTGATAATCGTATTACTACAACCCCATTCTCCAAACGAAGCAGTGAAATCTTGCTATCAAGTCAAAAAGCAAAATTTTCCTATCGAAAATAGTTCATGGGATTACTTTGGCAACAATTTACGTTTGATACAATGATAAACTCGACTACACGTGCTTACTTAAAGTTGTATTAATTTTAGAATTTGAATTACATATTACCATTACAGGCCTATTTATGGCAATGGTTCGAAATAATCAATGAAGGTCTCAATGGCTTGTCTCGCTCCGAGATTCTTGCACAAAATCGCAAACAATGTGCATAGAATGGAGTTCCAAGTGGATGCAATGGACACCATACGAGGGACAGGTGGCATTTGGCATGCAACACTGAGGTTATCTATGATATTTGACACCTTTTTCTTGTACCTATAGTACTCATTTTAGGACAGCAAGAAATGTTAGGCACCATTTATTTCACTAGTGCTTGATTTGAAAATGCTTTAAGCATATAACTTAGCGACGTGAGCCCCAAAATGAGTCATTTCCCCAAAAATTCGTACCTTAATCTTACGCCGATTAAACTTAAATAAATATTTCCAGCTGTGAAAACGCGCTGTGATCCCATGGTTTATTCTATTCACCAAAATTCGACGTTTCCCACATGCAGGGGTGGACATAGAGGGGGCTGCTGTCACATGAGCACCCATAAAATTTCTCAGAAAACTTTTTCAATGATATCTCCAATATTAAAACAATACTAGGATAATCAATTGCAGGACTGTGCTTCCCTTCCTCGACAGGACACATAATCAAGTAAAAACAAAATCCACTGATGAACACTTTGCCCTTGAAAATGCAAATAATTTATAGTATAATTCCTAAAGTCAGATTCTCAGAAGAACATCATCTATATCATCAAAACCAGATTTCATTATGTCATACCTTCATATCCCTTTTTCAGACAAATAAACAAAGTGTGTCCCATCCTTCCAAATAATTAATAGATTCCCTAACCACCTCTCTTCTCTTTAAAGGGAACAAACCAAGTTCCCATAAAAAGCTCTTCCATCTCCTCCAATGTCCTTGCTTTCGTTTCCGGTAAGGAAAAAAACAGGAAAATCCAACCTGCACATGATATTATTGCATACATAATGAAAGTCTCCACTCGACCCAAGTTCTCCAGCAAATGTAAGAACGAGATGGAGACAAGTAAATTAAAGAACCAGCAAGTGGCTGTTGATGTTGATGTTCCAACACTACGTGCCCAAAGTGGGTAGATTTCACCATTGATGGCCCACGGCATTGGGCCCATCCCTGGTGCAAACATGGCCAAGTAAAATATCATAAGAAATGGGGCTAACCAGGCGTACTTTGTGGGACACGCCCCCGTAATCCAAATAATATAACCTGTTACACCCGAAGAATAGTCACTACCGCAGAAAGACGGACGTTTATTACGAGCTGTTACATTTACGGGTAAGCACGTTCCATTCAAATGCACCCTGCCTGTGGGGGCTGATATGTAGCAAAATCCACAGCTTGGGTTATCCACACAGTCAAAACAGGTTGCTCTTCCACTGCATATGTTTGTTTCATTGTTAACACGCACTTTAGGAGATTCAACTCTCATCAAATGAAACATTACCGCCATTAAAATTAAAGCAAGAGTTACTCCTGCTAAACTGATCAATGTAAGTTTTCTCCTGCCAACTTTATCAATGAGCCAGAGTCCAACAAATGTGAAGAGAAAATTGCCTGCAGCCACCGCAACAGCCAACCATATTGCCTGAGATGAGTTGTGAACACCTGCCATAGCAATAATTGTTGCACTATAGTACCTGAGAAAAAAAAAATTCAAGAAGACCATCAAGCATAGATGACCGCCACCCCCCAATAATTTCAGATTAAAAGTTTTCAATCCAGTTTTAAAAAAGCCAGAATAACTTCACGTGTCGTCGTTTTTACTTTCTACAAAAATTTCTGTATTCTTTTAAGCAAACAAAACAATATGTATGCCTTATATGCAATGCATTGCAGTACTTAAGAACATCGATATTAACAGAACAAATATCAGTTATAGGAACAGTGAAATAGTTCCTTCTCTTAACCCACAAAATTCGGGTGCACGCAGTATACTCGCTCAAGCTAAGAAAGAGGAATGCTCTTTTCTTTTGCTGAGCCCAGTGGTTGAAAACATCATCTAAATCAAGAGATCTGAAGATATCTTTGTTCATCGAAAGAAGTTTGAAGTCGCCAGCTCTAGATGAATTGAACGAATTCCGAGCGTGGGATAAAATTCGATTCGTTGCACTGAAGCTCCTTTCTACAGTGGCAGTGCCTACAGGGATTGTTTTTGATATCTGTACAACTTTGGTTAAATTTGGATAAAATTCCAAATGGATCGCCTTTCCAGATTCAATGACTATTTTGGCTCGCTGTTTTACTTTAGTATATGTTTTTACACGCACTTTTAGGCTCAGTAATGAAACGTCCTTAACTAAAGACCAAATATGAATACTCAAAATCCTTAGCAGGGAGATCGAAATTGATTAATAAACTTTCAGTACTCGACCCAAACTATGCGAAATTCGCAGATCTTAGCCTCAATAAAGGAACCTCTACTATATGCTATGTCTATTTCTACAAAAAAGCTAAAACCACTTGCATTACTTCCTCAATTTGTGAAATATTTTACAAAAAGTGGTTGTTTATTTAAACAAAATTTGACCATCATCTTTTGGTATTAATAAACTTCTACTCTCTAGGAAATTCAACACAAAAACTTTATGAGAGATGAAGAAATTGCTGGTACTGAGAAAGTCTTTGTTTCTTTTAAAACTGACAATTTACCCCGCTAAAGCTTCGCCCCCCCCCCCAATAATCAGCAAGGTGTCCGCCACTGATGTTGACATTTTTCCCTCTCAGTGACAATTTACTACTTGGATAATTATTGCCCAAGTTATGAGTGAGTCATGGTCGAGTTAACCTCCCTTAAGCCCCTGAATGGAAGTAAGAGAGGACATTTCAAATGCAGTTGATACTGGCCAAGTCACACACAGGATGAGAGCCATATGCTTATGTCACATTCCCCAGGGTTTAGACAGAAGACAAAAATTTACTCTGATAAATGAGGAGGGTGGAAGAACAGGTAGGCGTTTTCTTCACGTTGGGAAATACACTGCGGTAGCTAATTATTTTCTACTTTCTTAAAAAGTACATATTCACTTGAAACAACAAACTATTTTCGAGCTATTAAATAAGGATTGTTTTTATCTTTTCTGTCTTGCCCATTGTCATTCTTAACTTATTGCATTAAATTTCAGTTAGCCAAAATGAATCAAAATATAGTTTTAGAAAGCAGTGTGTTAGCTAGGGTTTAGTATTCCCTCCAAAATCAACCCTTCCTATTGCTTTTCCCTATAGAGAATCCTAAAATCTTGTGTATTTGCCAAGGGTATAAGATTTTACTTCCCTTTTCAAGACCAAATTTTCTTGTATTTGACTGCAAGTTGTATTTATCAACATTTCTACGTAAGTAAGTTGAAACATTTGCCTTTTTTGGAAAGCCCTCATTGCTAATGTTGTTTCGTAAACCTGTACTCCAAAACTTTGATATTTATGTTTTAGAACAGTACTCCTTGAAGTCGAAATACTTTAAGCTCCAAGAACAAGTTATGTGAAGGCTGGCAAACACGCTGAAGCCAGCCATTAAATTTAAACAGACACTTTTCATGGGATACGTACATAATTGTGTTTATTCCAGACAATTGCTGTATTGCTTGGAGACTACAACCGATGATTAGGGCTCTTCTTGTATAATAAGTCCGAAACACTCTGGAATATCTCTCTAGCATGGACACCTCGGATTCTAAAAGCATAAAATAGCAGAGTTATGAAGGCTGCAAAGAGTGGTTCATCATTGTTTACATTGCTGTTATACCTTTTATACATACCTCATAACATAGGCAGCAATTCAGTTTTGATTAACACTCTTTAGAGACAATTTTAGGCAAAGAAGTGGAGGAAACACTAAGCTAACATGATGCCGAGGCACTTTAAAAGCGCATTGCATTGGCACTATTCAAAAGTGGCCTCTGAAGAAGGGATGCTGTGATCTCGCAGGTGAAACCTCTAGTTATGTCAGTTAGACAGAGATACAGACAGACAAAACGTACGTACCAGCTAATTCGTAAATCAAAAGTGGCATTTGGTTCAATTTCCGGACTATAAAAAACAACCAGATATTTTCGGATCAAATGTGTTCTGGAATAATCCTTTAATTATTGAAATTATAAGCAATGTAGTTTTACTTGAGTAACGAAGGATGATCATACAAGTGATTGCAGCTGAAAGAGGGCTAACGTCGTTCGCTTTACGAATTGTAGGAAAAAGTTTTGACTTAAATCGTTTAGAAATAACAATGGACAAGGCCAGAAAGTAAAAACCAACGATGGACAAGGCAACAAAGTAAAAACCAACAATGGACAAGGCAAATAAGAATGCACAAGACAAGTAACAATGGACAAGACAACTAAAGATTGGGCAAGGCAACTAACAATGGACAAGACAACTAAAAGTACACAGGACACACTAACTAAAGACAAGAGACACAACAATGCGGAAGGCAAGTAATAAAGGACAAGGCAACCTACAAAGGACAAGAGAAGTAAAACTGAATAAGACAACTAACAATGGGCAACACAACCTACCATGGGCAAGGCAACCTACAGTGCACAAAACACACTAACAATGGACAAGTGAACCTACAATGAGCAAGGCAACCTTCAATGGACAAGCCAACAAGCTACAATGGACAAGATAACCAACAATGGATAAGACAACCAATAATGGATAAGACAACCAAGAATGAGCAAGGCAATCTACAATGGACAAGACAACCTGCAATGGACAAGACAACCTGCAATGGACAAGACAACAAACAATGGGCAAGGCAATCTACAATGGGCAAGGCAGCCTACAATGGACAAAACACACTAACAATGGGCAACACAACCTACAGTGCACAATGCGGAAGGCAAGTAATAAAGGACAAGGCAACCTACAAAGGACAAGAGAAGTAAAAATGAATAAGACAACTAACAATGGGCAACACAACCTACCATGGGCAAGGCAACCTACAGTTCACAAAACACACTAACAATGGGCAAGGCAACCTACAATGCACAAGACAACCTACAATGGACAAGTGAACCTACAATGAGCAAGGCAACGTTCAATGGACAAGCCAACGACCTACAATGGACAAGATAACCAACAATGGATAAGACAACCAATAATGGATAAGACAACCAAGAATGAGCAAGGCAATCTACAATGGACAAGACAACCTGCAATGGACAAGACAACCAACAATGGGCAAGGCAATCTACAATGGACAAGACAACCTGCAATGGACAAGGCAACCTAAAATCGAAAAGGCAACCTACAATGGGCAAGGCAACCTACAATGGACAAGACAACTTCAAATGAAAAAATACGAATTTAAAGACCGACCTCCACTTGGCCGCGCGTGCGATACGGCAAGGTCAGCGCATGCTCAATGACTCAGTATGATGCAATATTCTTGTCCATCACGTTCAAACTTTGTACACTTTGGAAGTAGAACCTGAGTCTACTAGCAGAGCGGCCGCTCCTTGTAAGCAGGCAATCATCGAATCAAATCGCAAGAAAGTGTAAACTAATTAATATTCAGCGCCAAAGACAGTTCAATTCAAGATGGCATCGGAGGAAGGTGTTGGCAACATGAAAGGGATAGAATTCGCAGCATGTCAACAACAGCAGTTGCAGGCTCATCAAATGGCCATTTTACAAAAATTTGTAGGTGGCCAAAATATAGGCCTAATTGCAAATGAGGAGGAAAACGAAGATGCAAGTAGTGTGTATGCATATCCTTCTCCTTCAAACCCAGCACCCAGCGTTGAAATTCAGTTGATAAACGAAGATCAATTAGACAAGCTATATTCACCATTCAGTTGCCTCTGCTTGTATATTTTTCTTACCCAAAATCTTCTCTTTTTCGGGTGCTTTGGAAGAAAATAATTTTCAATTTCTTCATAGTTCTGCTGTCTTCTTCGCAGCATTAACAGTACAAGTAGTCGTTTTCGCTTTGCGGCTTCCATGTTCTTTATAAACTTTGGCGCACTTTTCTCAAGGTAAAACGTACGCGCGAAGTCGCGCGACCGCGTAATCCCACTATATGTACGTACGCCTACGTACAGGAAATTTTTCTTGAAGGACGTACGGCCAAGTGGAGGTCGGCCTTAAGATAGATGTTAGGAAAAAGTTAAAAGTCAGGACAAGAAACAAGTTGATAGGAAACCAAAGATAACTAAATGATGTAGTAAAGGAATACAAGATTCTTAATTGGAAAGTGCAGGTCATGTATAATGAAGAAAAGACAACTAGTGGGAAAAAAATGTGACAGTATGATATTCTAGCGGAGAAAAAGGAAAGTCAGAGAGATTAAACATAATGAAAGTAGTTAAATGTTTAAATGCTCCGGTACGATTGATATTTTGATTGATGAAAACTTAATAAAATCTTGAAAAGCATACCTTCTTCTCTTGATCGTTCAAAAGATTGCACAATTGTAACTAATTCGTCTTCTACGTCACTTGTTCCTCTAAGTTTCACTAAAACGTCCTCTGCTCTCAAAAGATCACCTGCAATGTATTTAACATAAGATATTCATAGATTTATCTTCACAGAAAATTATACAAAAGAGACCTAAATACCATTTGCTATAGTTAGTCAGTCTGGATTGCAATCAAGTTTATTTTTATTGTAATAAAGAATTAAAATGCAAAAGGAAATTTAGAGAAGCAGTTGAGAAAGGCAATTCAAAGAGGTATTTTAGAGAGAATGTTCAGAGTTTTAATTCAGAGAGGCAATATAAACAGGCAGTTCAGGGAGGTAACTCAGAGAAGTAATTGAGAAAGGCAGTTCACAGAGATAATGTTGAAGCTTTTAATCGCTGATATGAAGAATGTTGGATATGACAGACTGTCTCTCCTTAGTAACCACACAATACAGATTGCCATACTAAACAGCACATCTTTATGTATGGTTTTAATGTTTCTTATGCTATCTGGACATCAAGTCACGACAAACAATTGTTTTCAACCAACCTAAGGTGATGTAAAAATGTGAAAGAACATTATCAAGCCATAAACTAAGTGGTAATACAGAAAGTATATAAGGCGATTCACATATTAGAACGGTAACTGAAAAAGAAATAAACCTTGTGTATCAATTTCAACTAATGTTTTCAATGAAGGACATTTCAGTCTCAAGCTTTGAATAACAGCAAATATACACATTTCAGTATTGATTTTGAATGACAACAAATATACACATGATTGCAACTAAAATATTAGCCAAATTATAGTATCTAACTCAATCTTTATTTCATATGAGATAAAGTATCCTTTTGACCCCAAATAGGATGCTGTGGAATAATTTCACCAAAAATGCTCTTTTTGTCTATTTTATACTATTCTAGTTACATACACCATTTGCATTTGCATGGGAGGAATTAAGTGAGGCAATGCAAACCACCAAAAACAATTTTCCCGTGGGCTCCCAGCAATACTCAATTGATATGTCAAAAATCAAAATATTTAAATGTACACAACAGATATACCGGCAAACTAAAAAGCACTGAAGCAATCTATACAATACAATTTCAATAAACATGAATACAGTATTGTCAACATTAGGAATGAACCAATACAGCTATCAAAAGTTACAATCATTCACGGCAATATAACATCAAGCAAAAATCTCAAGAAGAATATCATACCTTTGCTTGCTAACCATCTTGGGCTCTCAGGCATGAATATTAATCCTACTAGCATTATTAACGATGGAACGCCAGATAATCCTAGCATGTATCTACAAAAATGTAAAAGATTTTAAAATTTGTCTATCATTTCTTATCTAAGAAACTAAAAACATATTAGCAGCAACAAAATAAGAAAGAATACGAAATTAAGCAGCCCTGGCATTTATACTTGCAAAAATGTATAACAAATGTACAAGTCATCAGAAATTTCTTTGTGTGAAGACTCTAAAACGTTAGAGATGTTTGGAGAACACAATGAATAAGCATCAGGCATCACATAACTCCATCATTTACCTAATCCAAAGGATACATAGATGTGATCTTCCGAAATTAGTAGAAATTATGTTACAGAAACCAAACAACTGAACTCTGATCAAAGCCAAGTAACAGAAAAATTGACACCCTCTCTTCTCAACTTAATGGTTCATCTACACTTAATCTGACATTTGTGAGCAAAACAAATCAACAGTAGTTTGTTCTTGGAGGAATAAAAGAGGTATCTGCACTCACGCAATAAGGTACAATGGCAAATAAGCAGTTACCTCCACCCATTTATTTTATCTTTGCTAAATAGTCCATCGACAATCGCTGCCACGCACTGACCAAAAGTGATAAACACAACGTTGATTGTCATCAGTGTCCCCCTGATAGATGGTGAAGCTGCCTCAGCTATGTACATTGGCACAGACATTGATGATAGACCTATAATATAATAATAACCAATATGACATACCACATGTGATAGGAATTTCAGGAGGTACATGGGTAGCAAATTGCTCACCCCATTAAGCACAAATTATCCTGTTGCAGTATAGGGTTAACATTCGACAACTCGACTGTCTGGTAGCTAGAACATTCGCTACCTCGAATGAATTTTCAATTCTCCTCGATTTGCCTATAGTCTTTCCATATAACTCGGACATTTGCTAATTCGAACACTTTTTTATTTCCATTTAACGAACTATTGCCAACAACTCGAGCTTTTAAGGTTTTCGAGTACTTTAAGACAAAACAAAGCAAGGAGGATTTCGTTACTAGTTGAAACACACAACCATGGACAATTATTTCAATATCTCTCAATGAAAACTCTAACTTTGAACAAATATCTGTTAGTTTTAGAGCATATTAATGCTAACATCACGTTTCTGCCGTGTTTCTAAAGAAATCATTTTTTCTCACTTGGACATTCGATAACTGGAACTAATTACGACTTCGCCTTGAAAACGTGCGGCGTCGCGCTAAAAACATACCTTTTTCGTCTGACCCTCTTCAGGCAACCTATTTATACGAAAGCTTTTAAGTAAGTTTTTAGCGCAATGTCGCAAGTTTTCAAGGCGATTTTCAAGCTTTGTACCACAAAAAGATGTACAAATTACTATTTCCTTGAGAGTTCGAGTTATCGAAAGTTAACTGTATCCTGAATCAAACTGAAAGGAAGTTACAATACGTCATTATTCCCAAACAACAGATTAATCTTAATCATTTGTCACTCGGAATTTTTAAATTCATGAATTCAACACGTTCGATAACCTAGAAACTTTTTACCTTAAAGTTTTGACAGTTTCAAGCGTATTTTAAGTCAGGTTGGATGACACTTCTGAACGTAAACACTACAACTTGTTACAATAAGTCAAGATTTTTTTGTGTACGGCAAAAACGTCTCTTCGAGCAACGAATTCTAGAGTACATTTGATTTCCAGGCTATCTGAAAGGGTGTCTGTTTACTTGTTATTAGTTTTAATTCACATTGACTATATTCATCTAAATAGAGATTCTTACGCTTAAACTCCCATTTGTTTTTTGTGTCTGAATACAACAAACCAACACGAATATTGTCCTGTACTGTTCTAAGCAATCTGCATACTTGTCGATTTTTATTTCTCGTTCTGTCCGAGTGTTTACTTCCAAATTTCATTGTACTAAGCATGAAACCCTTTACTGTCAATTTATTAATTATTTTATCCAAAGCAAGGCAATAAAGCACTAAAATGCAAGGGGTTAGTGAGAAAGTAACTAAGACATTGTAGAACGAAAATTCGCGGCTGGATCGTTCTCGTTTTTAGAAAAACAGTGAAGTTTCAAATTTTGTATTTTGTTAGTTACGTTAGAGGCCCTCGGCGCTACAGTTTTGTGAATCATTAACCAAACGATTTGTGGTCCAACGATTACATGGAATAGCCACCAAAAGCCCAAAATACAAAACTGTGAAAAGAATGGCAAAGTGAAAGAGAACTATTGATTATAGTAGAGAAGCTTGATAACCGAAAAGTTTAAAGGGAAATGCGAAATAGAGGTATGAAGTGGAACACAGTGCGAAAGTTGAAATTGCTTGTTGTGTTTTTTCAAGTTTGTACACAGCGCTTATTTATAAGTAAAGTTAAGGGGTGTGCGCTTATTTATAAGTAAAGTTAAGGGGTGTGCGCTTATTTATAAGTAAAGTTAAGGGGTGTGCGCTCATTTATAAGTAAAGTTAAGGGGTGTGCGCTTATCTATAAGTAAAGTTAAGGGGTGTGCGCTCATTTATAAGTAAAGTTAAGGGGTGTGCGCTCATTTATAAGTAAAGTTAAGGGGTGTGCGCTTATTTCAGCGCAGTAGAGTTAAAATGGCATTGTAAGGCCATTTTGACTGGAGGCAAACATACCAGGTTTAATTGTGATCAGTGATAATAAGGCACCATGCCTTTAAGAAGTCGTACATAAGAAATAAGGTACTAGAACTAAGTAACATTGGCAGTGGTAAGTAACGACTAAGCGACTTTTCTTCAAACTAGCAGCACTCCGAGAGCGCCAGCCTCCGCCAAGCCAATGGAGTTCGGTGAGATTTCCAGTTTTCCGAGTATTCAAATGAGCTGTACTAATAAAATAACTATAATCACCGAAAAAGAGTGGTTTCAAGCTAAAAGAACAGCTTGAAAGTGATTCCTAACGACAGCATAAGTAAAAACAAAGTCGTATTTGCAAAATATATAATTTTCGTTCTATTACTGGGAACCTTAGCCCGCCTATCACTTTCAGTTCTATCTAACAGCGGTAAACTATCAAAACACTGCTTAAAGGAGCGAAGAAAATTGTCTTTTAAGTGCTAGAAACATAAATACCGTAATGATTCAATACGTTTTAGTGGTTTATTCGAAACACTACAATTGTAAGGCAGGTTAAGCGAGTGGAGAGCTACTCGAGTGGACGGGCTCATTAAAAAGTCAACATTATCTGTGGAAGCTATGTTTAATTCTCAGAGCATGTTTAAATAAAAACATTTTCCACTCGGCATATATTAAAACTTGTCAACTTTTCGCTAGTCTTAAACTACATCAATTTCCTTAGTTTCTGCTATATCTTTCTTGTAGATCTAATGCTGTGAAATATTTTCAAGCCGTGAAATATTTTCAAGTACTCACAAATCAATCAGAGCAAAGGACATTAAACAAGACATAGGGCCGATCATGAAAATAAAAAGTTGTATAGAAATTGTATTTAGAGTTGTCCTTATTAAATGAACGGGCATGATACTGTTTTGGTTTATTGGAGACAGCGATTGGCTAGAAATCGAAATAGCGGTCCATTTAAGGGGAAGGCTAACTCGGGAGGGCGCAAAATATAATAGTACGCGAGAGAAAAGGGGTATAATGCCCACAAGTGCAACGTAATGTGAGTTGAAACCTCAATGCCTCTGTATGGAGAGGATTTCCCGTTTGCATTCGTAGCGAAGGAGACGTACAACCATCAATCGGGTAGTCCTTGTTAGACGTATGGAGAGACTTAAGAGCATCGATAGTAAGAAAGAGCAATGTCAACAGGGCTGTTTGCAGGCTGCTGATGCCACTGTAAAACAGTAGGTACGTTGACTGCATTGTCATAATAGATAAAGAAGGGTTGACTTACCAATTGCAAGCCCAACTACCATCCTTCCGACAAGAATGACTTCCTTTTGCGCAGTAACTGCCATTAAGACAGCACCCCCTGTAAATACCAGCGACGCAAAGAGTAAGACGGATTTTCGTCCAAATTGATCCGTACACCATCCTCCGGTTAAAGCACCAACAATAGCACCACCGACAGTAACACTGACAATCAATTCCTGCCAAACGGAATTCAAGTTGAATAATTCCTTCAGCATCAACAATGCCCCAGATATCACACCTGTATCGTATCCAAACAGAAAACCTCCTATGGCTGCAAAAAAAGTTAGTGCAATGACATAGCCTCTGTGAGGAGATAATCCTTCTCCCGGTTTCTTAGAAACCTCCGAGGCATCCAAATTATTGTCTGGAAGTAGAAGAGATTCCTTGGATGTTAACGATGGAGTATCTCCTGCTATGTGATCTTCTTTATCAAAAAAGTCTTCTTCATCCATCATATTATAGAACAAAACTTCCAATCAAAGAATATCAAACCGCTTTTTATAATTATTTGCTATTAATTTCAATCCGCACGGGCCGTGTCTCTTTATCCTTGAAAGACTTCTCTTTTGATTTACCAAGTATGACGAGTGCTTTTTACTACAACTTATAAATCGCCAAAAACTTTGCCTGGTTCTAGCCAAACGTCCACGTTGTCATCAACGTAATAACTACTGACAGACTGTCACTTATACTTTATCTTTTGCAATCCATCTGTAAAACTAAAAGTAGTTGGTATAAATGACTGTCTAGCTTCGCTGTTCTCACTATCAATTATAGGATAGGCAGGGGGTGAGAACGACCTCGTCAAAATATATGAAGCCGACTACTTATACAGAGCTTGGTTTAACTGTCGTACAGTTTGATAACAACCACAGGTAATAAACCAAGTAACTTGCTACAAAGCAAGTGAGAACACATAGTACTATGGATATCAAGAATGTATTAACCAGTGCAAAGGAGGAACCTCTCATAAGTGAATTTAAATCTTAACTTCTCAAATTTACACTAATTGGCTAAAGCTAATTGTGAATTTAAGCTGTAGATTGATTTTTCTGTCCACGAAGAACCAGCCTCATATTTTGATTTGCTGCTTTGTTTGCTTTGAATTATACCCCAGAGAGGCTGTCTTATAACGCAAAATATCTTCACAGGAGCCAGTGATCTCCTGTTGAAAACAATTCCCTGTACCGATGACGTATGTCAACACAGCAAAGCTGATTTGAATATTTTTAACTAACTGATGAAGCGGGGTTGAGACCTTACAGATTTAAGAATCGAAGCATGCCTTGTTCATAAACTGTCAATCTTGTTGACCGAAATATTGATCATTTTAATTTTACACAAAAAGATTACAAAACACCATGGTGCAAAATACCACCAGAGCCCTACCAACTTGAGCTCGTGGTACGCAACCAGCAAAATGACGCCCTGTAATAATCACGGTTGAGATGCAGTTCTCTCAAAATATGAAAACGACTTGCCGTCTAAAATGTATTAGGTCAAAATGGTGCTGTCATGCAACAGAATAAAACTCTTCATAACCAAATTCAAGGAACTTCATCTCAAGGTATCGAAGTGTTCCCCAGGATCTTTCCTCTTTCTGATCGGATTCAGGAAGGTCGTGTATTTTCTAGGAAACGCTGAGAAACACCTTCAATTGAGGTGCCGTCTAAAACTTATAAGTCAAAATGGGGCTCTCATGCCACATAATAAAATTCTTCATCGAAATTCACGGAACTTCATCTCAAGGTGTCGACGTCTTCCCGAAGTAAGGACTCAGGAAGGTCGCGTATTTTGTGCCAACGTAGGAACACATCGCATAGCTTAGAAAGCTTACTGGAAAACTAGGATTCATCTAACAGCTGAATATGATAAACCAAGTGTAAGCACTATCATATGCCTGGGCAAGCAATTTTGCAAGATTAGTTTTGTTACTTAGCTAGAGTTGTAGAGATGTTGGTGCATAGTCAAAATACAGTGGTTCCCTGCATATTTTGCTAAAGTGGAGGATGTACAGAGAAGATTCTTGCACTCGCTCGTATGTCAACTGCCAACTGCTAGTATTTACTGGCTTTTGGATTGGTATTAGCTATCACAAGTACACGCTCTGACATCTAACAATTTAAATTGTACTGTCCACTCCTTAAATGTTGATAAATTTTTCAGTGAATTTTTTCTTACAAAGCTCGAGCCTCCTCCTTTAGCACTTTTTCCGCAGCCAGCACCGGTAAAATATCTTATCCTCATGCATAGCTTTTTCAAATAGATCGTATTGGATACTTTCTGTAAGTGCTAAGCAGGAAGGCATTATATACAATTTTCACGTCTTAGGTATGATTCGATCAAGGGAGTTGAGCCAAAGACATTCCGCATGCATAGTCAGCACTTTTCATCAAATGTGGTCAAGAATATCTATCAGAAACAAATACGCGAAAAGTAAACGGAAGAAAAAAGTCAACAGAAAGAAAAACAGAAACAAAATGCGTCAATAATGCAAAAAGTAACAGATGGGTGGTAAAATGAAAACAAGTCTTTGTGGTACAAAAGTTGAACATCGCCTTACTAAACTAGTATGTTGTTAATGCAATGTCGCAAATTTCAACGTGAAAATGGAGTCAAAAAGCGTGGGTAAAACAGAATGGATATTTCGCAACAGACAAAAAGAACACGTGCATACCTTGGACCCTTTAGACACAACAAAATTTCGTTTCTACAGCGACTTGTTTTCAGCGGTTCAAAGTTACAAGAGTGAATGAAAAGCAATAATTAAGAACGTCTTTTGGGGTTATACGTAGTATATAAATTGACGATAAAAACAATTCTTTCAATAATGTGACAAATTTACTCGTACTCGTGGTAAATTACAGAGAATGTAAAATGTTCTCATGAAAATACGGCACGTCCAGCATTCACCTATATTCTTCTAAGCAATTGTAGCACACTACGTTTTTCTACACAAAATATAGCTATAACGACTCATAAAACTTTTGTATTAGCAAACAGTACACGATATGTCGTCTATCGGATTTCTTCATACTGCGAGTCAGACAAGACTGTTGAACCTAGAAGCAGGCGACATAGCTACTGCACTCTTCGCTAATGTCGGGTCGTCTATTAAACATCGTCAACACGTACTAGGAAGTATTGTTGGTGACCATATCGCAGATGATATCCATCAGGCCTGGTTTGCCATTATGAACGCTAGAAGCCTTTACATTGCAAGAAAATCACGAAATCGTACCCATGCATGATTTCCAACAGGGCGCACAAATTAATGCCGATTGGGGGGCGATGCCCGACTAACTCTGGATTACGACTGTCGCAGGGGAAGACCCAATTTATTAGTCATATCTGACAGTCTACTTCTAGCACACTTCCCAACGATTTAAAGCCATATTTACGGACCAAGCCTTGGAAGCGGCGCGATTATTGCGGTAGGGCCTGGTAACATCCTTGTATATCAGGCAAAGCTTGCCAAGAGTAAATGCTTCTGTTTTTTTGACATCAGTTAACTGTGGCCACAAGAACACAAGGCTGAAGTCCGGCCATACGAACACCGTGAGATGGCAACCAAGCCTAACACCGAGCTTGTCTGGGGGCGTGGGGACACCAAAGTCTCGTGGTCCTGAACTGGCTCTAGCATTAGCTGTTTAGAGACGAGTGGGCTGGTAGCTTGACTGCTATGGCGAAAATACCACCCGACCGTAGTCCTAGACCAGTGGAGGTGCAAGCTAAGCACGCAAGTATGTCTGCAGATACTACGACTGAAGAACGCTGGCATTAACACACGTGGTTTCCATACGTAATCTATTTATTTACGGTCGACAAAAAGTCTGTGGACAAGTTTGATGATTGCGTCACTATCCCATGATGGAAATACAATCGTAAAAGCGACATACCGTAAATTCTAAATATAGCGTCCATTTTCAGATTTTGCTCCCAAGCGAAGGGGGGTGGGGGATCGAGTAAAAGACACATTGAAAATTTATTCATTTTAATTACCACCCGAACACTTTGTACATCCCATGGGGGCTAGAACGAGTTCAGATTTATGCTTTGGAGATTCAATTAGCACGGCAGCAAAAAAGGTAAACATGGTTAAAAGGACAACCTTGCTAAAATGCTGTGGTATCACTTGCAAGAGATTAGATAGAACTCGGATGAAACCGTCGAATGTCTTGTTGGAAGCAAACAAAATGCCTTTTTCGCAAAACGTAATTTGTGCAAAAGGACCCAGATAAATTGGCATATTGGCATATTAAATATCAAATGTCTTTTATTAAGTTTGATAGTATGATACATATCAATGTCTTTTATTAAGTCTGATAGTATGATACATATCAATGTCT
>JANTCA010047965.1:24624-35489 GCA_024741275.1 Chironex yamaguchii
TCTTTTATTAAGTTTGATAGTATGATACATATCAATGTCTTTTATTAAGTCTGATAGTATGATACATATCAATGTCTCTTATTCAGTTTGTGATAAAAACATGTCGCTACACTGTTCATTCCTCGTGGAGCAATGAAGTACAGGAGAACCAAGTAAGTTGCTAAACAGATCTTGGATGTACGGAATTAGCTTTTACAAGAACTGAGAAAGCAATAGTTTTGTAAGACGTAGACTGACCAACGCGCTAAAAGGTAGCAAAGATCAAAATTTTCACTTTCAAGATTTGAAAACTGTTGTTAAAATTTGATGAGGTTGAAAATAATAGGAGACTAGTAAAATAACATTGATTCTGGCACTCTAGACGACATTAACGTTAGCTGTGAGTCCGATGACGATATCGAAATTGCCTTATCTTTCTAAGTCTACGACATATTTTCATATTTTGAAATCATGCGAGTTTTCAGAGAGAGAAAAATCGGTAATCTCTGCTTAAGTCACGTTGTAGATTAGTTTTTACAAGAAAATACAAGAAAAATTATATCATAGCTTAACTTTGATTTAGAGGTAACACCTCCCTCGCAAAATTTTCAGTTTTTCAAGTGTCTACCCGGGAGCTAAATCAAATATTTACGGTAAGTCTGTATATAATCTATATTGTGGTGAGTAATATAGTACAGTCCAAATACCAAACATTTTGCACAGGATTTTACAAGAGGGAGAGGCGTAGGAGCAAGGTACCGGTAGGGTGCATACGATGAGTTAAATGAAATACAATAAAATAAGAGACTACTTCATCTAGCATCGCAAAAGTAACATATATACTATTAGCACGGGTACCCTGTAACATAGAAAGTCCAAACACAATAAGCATGGTGTATACCCATGCAATACATTTCTCTACACGCTTACATATGTAGACCACTACTGGCCAAGAAACAGTCACACAATGTTTAAATTGGAAACTCGCATGCAAAAGGGAATATCAGCAACATTGACAAAAGCACAAAATTGCAGGGAAATTCAATTTCAAGTGCCGTAATTTCAATCAACAACTCCTGATGCAATTTCAGGAACAATCCCCAATCCCAAAACAAGCAAACTACGACCTGTATATCAACACGCAACGGGACCTCATCGGGGCGTCCATCGGGAAGAGAAAATAATCAGCGAAGACCAACATAACTGCCTTGTGAAAAAGCGATTAATACATTCGCACACATTTTGACTTCGAGCGTCCACACAACAGACAAAGCCCGTCTGTCATACCTATTCATCAACGCGCCAGCCAATAGTTTGCAAGTTGTCAACGCTGCTGTAAGAGATTGTACAAGTATCCATAGTAACACGTGAATACGAATAAATACAAAACATACCCTCACAATTTTTCTCTGTACATATTTCTTATGTTAAAAAAAAGCAAAACACAACCAAAACTAGCTGTTGTTTTATGTGTGATCAGGTACAGTCACTAAAGCTTGACTGTCAGAGCGGTCCAAACGCACCACCTATGGAAGACCAAGAAAAGAACCCCAAAAAATTAACTTTAAAAAAAACCCACTAAAATTATCATTACTATGACAAGTACATTCCAAATATATCAAAGAATACCCACAGAGTAAGAAGATCCAAAATATTTTAAAGCATATCCACAGAGCAAGTAGATTCCAAATGTATCAAAGGATATCCACAGAGCAAGTAGATCCAAAATATATCAAAGAATATTCAAAGAGCAAGTAGATTTCAAATATATCAAAGAATATCCACAGAGCAAGTAGATTCCAAATATATCAAAGAATATCCACTGAGCAAGTTGATCACAAATACTCCCAAGGATATTCATAAAGAAATAGATTCGAGATACATCAATACATATCTACAGAACATGTAAATTTCAAAGTAAATACAATAACTAATAAACAATCAATGACAACTGACATATTATACAGGCTGCGACTGATACTCTGTGGCTAACTTTGTACACCAATATGCACACTTAACAACAACAAACACATTGACTGTAAACAACAAAATAATAAACAAACGAACACGTGTATGAGAGGCAAACAAAAGAGAACGAGAAAACCAAACAGCTAAAAACATAAGAATAACATATCAAATAATTGAATAAACAATATTGAAAAATAACCCAGTAACACACTACTAGTCTTTAACCAAGCCATGGGCGAGCAAGGTGTGTTAATACAGACTCTTTACGGATGAGATCAACAAGATGTCGAACAATCTGTGACAGTACGTTTAGCAACCAACCAACAAAACAAAAACAACTCCACAGCATACTCCATAAAGCCGCACGAATTGCGCAAGTTTGGTTCAAACAGTTGCCAGAACAAGAGCCTGTAGTTTCAAAGTTCAGGGGGCATCCATCACCTACATTAGCAATGCCCTACATGTGGGCAGCAAATAAGAGTCAACAACATTTTAAAAGGCATTTAAAAATCCATCAAAACACCCAGGGCGTTTACTCCAGCCGAAATAGTCAACTTCCTGATAGTGATATCACACACACCAGCCACACTCACAAGTATTAAAACATTGACAAGGTTAGGTCAAACATCCCAGGAATAGAAAAATAAAAATTCGAGTGCATAAAATGAAAAGCGTTCCAAAATTATTCTACTCACGTTTATTTTAAAGGCAACCTGTGTTAGTGTAAACTAGCGGGGGGGATTTGGGAGCTTCTAAAAACCTTCCATAAAACCTTCCAATCATCATTCCAAACCTGTCCCGCACATGGCATGTGGCATCATGATCAACAATATACATATGCTTGTAGGTGCGTATACATCACTGTACCTCTACAAAAAGGTGTGCGTGAAAGAATGTATGTGTGTGCATATGTCTGTGCGTCATAATGTAGAAAATGGGTACGTAGGCGCATAGTTGGGTACAAAGCTAGGCAGGTACATAAATAGGCAAGTTGGTACATAGATAGGTAGCCAGACACGTGGGAAAGTAGGTATGTACGTACCGTAGGTATATAGGTAGGCAGGTAAGTAGGTAGAAAGGTAGGTAGATAGGTAGGTAGATAGGTAGGTAGGTAGGTAGGTAGGTAGATAGGCAGGTAAGTAGATAGTTGGTAGGTAAATAGGTAGGTGACTAGGTAGGTACGTAGGTAGCTACGTAGGTAGCTATGAAGGATAGTAGGCAAGTAGGTGTGTCCATAGGTACGATAAAAAGAAGGTACGTGACATGGCAAGTAGGTAAGAAGGCAAGCAGGTTTCAAGGCACGTAAGGTCGATAAGTCTGCAGGAAAATAAATAAACAGAAGTGGTAGGAATGAGAAGCTGTTGGTCAAAAAAAGTCGTAGGGATGTTAATAACCAAGAGGGAGTTAGGGGACACTAGCAGAGAGGTATAAATACAATATATAGGCAGGGCGGATAAAAAAAATAGGGAACCATACAGGAATATAGGGAAGGAGGCAGATAAGTAGGTATACAGACAAGCAGGGGGTAGGCAGGAGGGATGCAGGCAGGGATGTAGGCAGTGGGGTATGATGGAAAGGACGCAGTCAAATTTGAGGGCGCCAATTTGAGTAGGAATTGTGTACACGCGTGTATACACACGAGCATTTAGTCAAACGCGTAGCTCACGAGTCTCTGCTTAAGCGCCATTGTTAAATATATATATATATATGCATCTGAAATGTTTGCCTATTTTACCTCTGGAAAAAAATGAGTGTGGTGTGGAATTTTCTCATGAAACTGTTGTTAAAATGTTTACAAAACGAAAAAAGAACTTTTACTTCTACTTAGGGAATTGTTATTCAGTATAATTTTAATTAGAAAAGGACCAATATTTAAAGAATGATACATATAGGTTCTCTGTGGTAAATAAAGTTACTCCCTGAAAGGAGTCATAAACTTACTTAATTAGTGCCATTCACCACCAGTGGCACCCTGATGCTCTCCTGTCTGTTGTAACTAGTGGTGGATGTAAGATAAATGTTTACTTGTCTGAGGTATAAACATCAAGTACATAATAAGTATTGAAGATTGACGAATGTGGCCATGTTCAAGTTGCCTTTAAATAACATTTATCAAAATACCTTAGATGATTAGCAATCGTGGTCAAATTAACAGCATAATGGAAAACAGAATCAGGCAACAGACAAGGTTAAGATGCGTTTACATAATTCACTTCGATAATTTTATGATATTTAGCTAAACCTCAAACTTGACAGTTATGTCAGAGAGATAGTTAAGTTGGCAGTCAAGACTTGCAACACAGAAAAACGCACCTTCGATGGTCTAATTGAATAAAACCACACTAGCAGTGTAGAAAATAAGAACATGGAGGCCAAATTATCGCGAAATGTTGCAAAATTCTGATTAGTTATCAGTCAGTTAATCATTAAAATTTAATTTATTAGTTCTCGCATTTACTATTCCTGGATAATGTGTGTGCCTAAACCAAAATCGATAAAAATTACTGTCTTGGGAGCACAAGTCTTAAACGGAAATCACGGCCGTGCACGTTTACAGCGCAAACGCCTAATACGGTTAACTTTTAACGATATTACGAGGCCTCGTTACCTCACGAGCTAGACAATGCAGAAAAAAGCGCTAAACTGGTTCGCAAATGTCGACTTGAATTGCAATGTATTGAAATATCAGTTTGTCTGAGTAGTCTGTGTATGTCAGTGCAATGTGTAGGCAGTGTTAGCATATATAAACATCAACTCTTACACTTAGGAATCTTATTGCAAACCCATCCCTTTGTTGTCAGCAAAAAAGACTGAGCTATGTTTCCAATGTTAACGGAAACCGGGTAAGAAACTGTGAAAGAAACCCGTGCCGTCTTGGCGCTGTGACAAAAATTTGCATCGAATCATGACCTTGCTGTATCAGTGAGTTCGTGCGTTGGGTTTCGCAACAAATTCCAGTTTCAAAAATAAACAAACAAAAAACAAAAATACTCAGGGAATAAAATAACTACAAACTCCACATCTCCCCTTAAAAACAAACAAACAAACATAAAAACAACAACAAATTGCGAAAACAAAAAAGGTGCATGTGAATAACAATAATACATCATACTTAAAACAAGTAAGCATAAAAAAGAAGTCAAAAGAGATTTTGGACACGCAAAGCATTTTAATGAAAATTGATACAAACGACGCAAACTTCAACGAATACGTTTCTATGGGCAATTTACGTGACTGAAGGGGAAGGTATTTCTTAAAACAGTCATAAACTAGCAGATATATACAACATTCTTTAGGCAGGATAATGTACTTAATACACGATAATCATACTGCACACTTGCCGCTCAATATCAACCAACAAAGATAAAAAAGGTCAAGAAGATACAAATAATCTGCTGTCCTTGTCTGTTCAACAGGTATTATCGCAAACATTGCTACAACAGTTGTTCAGTTGTCAATTCACAAAATAACTGTACTATTCTAGCAGCTGGGGAGGAAGGCCTGTACCTCACGGCACGACGCCATAAGGTTTCTGACTTGACATAATTTCACAAAATAAAGAGTCGATGTATTCTCTTACCATTACGCGAGTTTATGCTCGACTAAGTTCCAGATCCCAGGTTATACCCTACCGATGGGCATTTTCGATTTGATGCTATCATATAGATCATTCTTTACCATCTTAATTGTATCAATCATAAGTATCGACGCAAATTTGGTCTCCTCTCGGCGTATCCGAGACATAACAATATAGCCGTTCTACAAGTAATTTTGCCTGCTGACAAAGTAAGGCATCCTACCTTTGCCACCTTGTAATTTGTAATTATTACTTAACACACTGCAGCTCAGATTTTATCTCTTTTGCAATGTCGTCTGCCAGGCCCACTCTAAACTCTGTCAATGTTTAATAAAAACAACAAAACATCGCCCAGCGTAAGCTGAAACAGACCGGAACTGTACTAACTACAAACCAAGCGCAAAATACAAAAGGACACAACAAAATGCTAAAGAACAAGCCAGCAAGTTTCAGCAAATTACCGTTGGTCTCACTCTATGGGTATTCACAGATGGAACATCCTGAGCGAAAGTTTCCACTCGACAACCTGAAAGAAAAAGTTTTTAGAAAGCCATCAAAGAATCTGAATCCAAAGTGACTAATCAAAACTTATTGCAATACAGATAAAAGCATACTTGCATTGCATGAAATTTGCTGTACCAGAAAAGTAACCAATTTAAACCACAAGATAGAGCATCGTACAGACATAACCACAGCACATGGTAGAGCATGGTAGAGCACGGTAGAGCATGGTAGAGCACGGTAGAGCACGGCAGAGCATGGTAAAGACGTAACTATTTGGTAATGTTGCCAAACCATCTCTAATAAATTGCACTACCTCTCATATCCATTGATGGACTTAGAATCACATCATGTTATTCATGTGGGCGCAACAGGAAATGTGTAGGTCACTCTTCATTAATCAAGATCTTAACTATTCCTGTTTAAAATATTGTCGTCATTCTTGCCTACTATACGGAAATAGTAAACAGATCTGTCCTTAAGATCGTTCCGGGGAAAAACTCTTATGTCATGAATTCTATCTGGCCTGTCCACATTTTACACTTTCTTTTTCATATGGCAAAAGTACAGTTGCTGTTAAGAACCTTAATATCTTTAATAGAACGCAGCATTACAGACTCGTGGATGCCAACAAAGTCTAAGCAGAAAATACGGTGACGGTTCATGTTCGCTCGTCATAGTAAAAATAGTGGCCTTTGTTTCCTTTCCGAACTAAAACTTCAGGGACGTCGTAAAGAAGGGGCGAAGTCATGCAAAGGGCCACTTCCTTTCACTAAAATCATCATGATCGACACCTTTTATCAACACAATCATCATCATAATGACAATAATGATGGCCGAAGAAAAGGCAGCTACAGGGAAATGAGAAAATTTCGCCATCTTACCAACTGCTTCTGTTTTGAAAAGTAACAGCTGAAGCGAGGTGTTGTATTATTTTGGTTTGTTTTCGTGATTTGAACAAAACCAAATAAATCAAATATTAATGTTGTCAAGGTTCAACAAAGACCTTTCAGGATCAACATTGGCTAAAAATGTTTAAATTTTCCTACAAAGGGCGCGTTTGCCCCCTCCCCAAAATGAAAAGCAAAAAAAGGCGCTTGCTCCCTCTGCCCCCTTTTCCGGCGTCTCTGTAAAACGTGCTGTCGTAGACATGTGTACCACATGGGGATTGTAGATAAAATATAGCAAGCTATTATAAATCATTGGGTTATTTTCCCTTACCATAAGCAACAGGAGTCAGTTTATATACAGTGTGAAGAGGCACTTCGACATACGGCAGTTCATGTGCATTGTAATCCAGAAAATATGCCAAAAGGCTTCGCATTACAGCCTAAAAGAAAGTAAAGTAAAAGAAAACCCCTCAAAATAAACAAAATTACTCCCTTATTCAAATGCCCGTAGTTACTTCATGTCGTACATAAATGCCAGCAAATAAAAACGCTCCAAAGATGCCAGTACAGAGAGGTTGCCTTTGATACACACCAAAGCAAACATATATACGAACATTAAAAATTATTTTCAGACAAGATTATATCATCTTTCTTGAAATGGTCACCACAGTCCAAGGTATACATTCCAAGAAACCATCGTCATCGCAAATAAAACTTTTCGCGAATCGCTATTTATTGGTAACAGAAACTGGATCTGAATGCCGATTTACATTGTAGATACCAATTGAAGTATAGATACGGCTAAAGATGTGGATTTAGATAGGGTTCAGACGTAGATACGGATCCAGATCTCGAGGGGATTGTTGGGATGGATTTAAAGCAAAGATGGATCTAAGTGCAAAATGGGATGAAAATGTTACCGGGGATGGTCACCGAAATTGTCTAGTTCGTTTAGACGACGTAGGGCAGTTACCATACGGCCAAAGTGGGGAAATTAACAATATCCCTTCCCTTTATGTTGAATTGCTTCTGTTGTAGCTTTGTCCATCTGCCATTGCGAATACGCCCGCCAAAAACGTTACGCACTCACTTGCTATCCGTTCTTTGTTTTTTTGTCTATTTCGTTGTCCACAAGTTAAATGAAAACGGTACAAAAATTATTTTCATGAAATTTAAGGTATATTGAGAACGACACAAGGAACAATCAACAAGGTTTTGACATCAATCCGACGGCCTAAACGTTTGTTACTTCCTGTTATGTTCACAAGTGCTTCTATGGCCAACTCAAAAATACAAAAAATGTGGGCATCAATTACTTGGACTTCGCGGTTGCACATTTTTTTCATTTTCACCAAGTACTTGGTAGATACGACTAATCACACTTCTAAGCTACAATTTCTGGAAGTTTTACCACAACCTCTCCATTTTACCTGAGATAATAAATATTATTAATTTAATTTATTAATTATTAATTTAATTTATGAATTTACGTTACCTAAAATAAAACAAGGCTGACGTTCGTCGTTTGCAAACTGCTCCAAAACCATTCTCAGCGACAAATGATTGTTTATCGGCAACAGTTTGTGGCGGGAAATGTATGCTTACGAATGGAAAGTAGCTTAGGCCGAGCCGCCTTGGCTGCCAGGCTGCTTCCTAGTTAACAACGAAAAACTCACCTGATGACAAATTACAAGAATATTTTGCTGCCTCTCCAATTCCATGATTACCGGCTCCAATCTCGTCACCAAATCTTCATACGACTAGAAAAACGGAAGAGAACAATCACATTTCATATTTCTGTTTCCATCAATTAATTCCAACATAGCAAAGACTCTTTGGCCGGGGGTGTAGGTAGGGTGAGTTCAGTGGACGAGGGGACGGAGACAAGGAGTGAACAGGGGAGGGGAATAGATGGGAGGAAAATGAGGGGAAAACGAAAGGGAGAGACTTCAACGGGACGGAAGGAGAATGGCCAAGCAAAAGTACGAGAGGGGCAAAGGAAAAGGAGGAGACGGGCAAAGGAAAACGAGAAGACGGGCAAAGGAAAACGAGAAGACGGGCAAAGGAAAACGAGGAGACGGCGAAGAAACAGGGGAGAAGAAAGGAAAAGAAGGTAAAAGGGAGGAAAGAAAAAAGCGAACTGGAGACGGGAGAAGAGTGAAGGGAAAGGGTGAGGGAAAAGGGAGAAGGGAAAGAAGTAAAAAGAAGAAGGGGAAAGATAAAGGGGAAAGAGGAAAGAGGAAGGGGAAAGGAGAAGGGGAAAGGAGAAGGGGAAAGGAGAAGGGGAAAGGAGAAGGGGAAAGGAGAAGGGAAAAGGAGAAGGGATCAATAGTCAGAATTAAGACTAACAAAGCTAACCTTATCAACAAATGTAAATGCTGAATTTCAAAGATTATTGCATAACACTGAGGGCCGCCAAGAGGCGGGAGCAAATACGAAAAATACGGCAAAACAAAGAAATTGGTGACGCTATTAAACTCTTCAATGTTTAAGTTTCAAGTCATAAGTACTTTCAACTACCAGTAAGCGAAAGCCAAAACAAAAACGTCTACAAAGCTCAAAAGCTTGACTTATTTTCTTATTTACTTATTAATATTAATATTAATAACATCATGTGCCGATAAATATACTTCGATAAACTGCGTTCATACTTCGCCTCTTGGGTACCGATAGTGGTATTTATCCTGGTCTCTCCTTGCAAAATCGTGTGGAAATTTTTCTTGGATTTCTTCATACGTCATACCGTCGCAAACGCCCTACAAAGAAAAAAAGGAGCTGATTTGAATACAACTGTAGAGACCCCCTCCCCCCCCCCAAAAAAAGCACGAAATTTCGTTGAGCCTGTACCATGTTATAGCGCGATGACTACAGAAATCAAGCTAGGAATCCTAGCAATCCGCTTTCACACGTCCAACGCTTTCGCTAGTTGACCACGATAAAGAAACCGTTTTATGGTAGCCAGTTTACGAGACTGGTAGCTCTCTTCAGCCTCTGTAGTACGAATTTTGAGGAATGTAGCTGATTAGTTAAAGTGGCACAACTCGGGCGCTACAGAGCGCTTAATCTAGGGGTGTTGCGACTCCCTTCAACATCGTATTTAGTGGGTATTTTCAAAACCGTATGTGCTCAGTGAGAGTAGTACAAATCTCGAAATAAAATAGTGACTATTTCAAAAGGGCCCGCGGCTCCTTTGAGAGTCTAAGGGGCACAACTCTCGCGTTATAACGAGACGTACCCCAAAAACTCCCTTTGGCCACTAAGCATTTAAAATTGCACAAGGTTATTGGAAGAGGTATGACTTTTACCTCATAACGACTCAATAAATAGATAGCGAACAGTACTACGCAAATTAATACTCACTGCGTCCAACTCATCCAATGCTTTCCACTGTTCGCAAGGAGCCTTAATTTCAGCTCCAGTCTGAATTGTCCTTTTAAGCTGACTTGTCCACACCTGGCAACAAGAGACAGCATTATAACGTATTCACCTAATGTCCAATTTTAAACATTACAGCAGAAAATTATTGTCCGCTTTTTAAACGTGGAGTCCTGTTGTCCGAGTATCAAGCAAACAAAACATACGAACCGTAACGCCATTCTGCATAAGAGAATGATCAATCCACGATCTTCGGAAGTCCAAATCAAGGCTTCACCAAAGGAATTCAAATTACTGCACATATATTTAATATGGCTATTGAACTGACAAAAAGGGGACACCTGAGGAACAAAAACTAAACCCACCCACAAACTTTGGCCCTGACGGGGCCAACAAGAAATTGCAACATGTCCACATTTTTACAAATATTTTTATAGGATATTCGCGCTGTTACGCGTTGGAATCAATCTAGGGTTCAGCTATCATAGTATCGTATCAAGAGTACCGTATCAGAGTACCGTATCAGAGTACCGTATCAGAGTACCGTATCAGAGTACCGTATCAGAATACCGTAT
>JANTCA010047966.1:0-18450 GCA_024741275.1 Chironex yamaguchii
GTGGGATAGGGGGGCCGTCGATCAACGAGGAATCCTCGAAGGGGGCGGCAGCTCTAAAAAGGTTGAGAACCACTGCTCTAAGGTATCTACAGCACTTGCATGTCTTAATTTCCTTTTAATATTTAGTATGTTTCCGAAGTTATGTTTGAAATTTGCAACGCATATCTGCATTAATGCATTTATAAATTTAGATGTTTCTTACTACAAAAGCAAGTAACTTGCCATCTCAAAATTTATTGTAAAAGTAATGCACCATGAAGGAATGATATGGGGAAAATTTTAGGTCTGTATCTGTACTGCCTCTGCATGATTTAGGACAATAAAGGTGGTAGATATTTCTATTTCACAGAAAGCATGACTGCTCTTTGCTATGCTATAACTTGCTGTTTATCTTGTAGCAAACCATCCACTGTCAGGTATTGATCACAGCTTACAGTGCCTGTTGAACCTCTCGACTGCATTCTATACCTGAGCTATTATGTGTCTCGGCATACCTCAAGATGAGTACTTATTAAACATTTTGGTCCATCAACTGTCATTGAGAGACACAGCATTGGTCACTGATGATCACCAAGTTCTCCTGCAACCTCCTGTGGGCCCTTAGCTGGCCACACAACTTCGTCTTTCCAAAGAACGTTATGACCATTTTCTATAGCTTTATTCTATCCATTGTCCTTCTGTCCTTCTTCTTGTTGGGCCTTGGTCCATATTGATAGCTTTCAGTCTAAGCATGTCAGATTCTACATCTCATTGGACACTACGTACTCTCTGATGGCAAACATTCATCATCTAATTGAACCCTTCTATACACTGGAGCTCTGTCTACACCTCCCAGCTTGATGAAGAGAGCTTGTTCAAGTGCAAATCTGCGTTGTTTAAAAGTATTGCGAATAGTCCTGAAGGTTCCCTGACATATAGCATTGCCGTCTTTCTATGATCTCTGGATGGTCATTCCTAATCAACAGTGTAATTTCAGTCACACAAGATTTTGCAAGCGAATATTTATGAGCTGAACCCACTTTATGTGTTGAAAAACGTTCCTGGATATAGGATGGGTAGTCCTAACACTGGCAGATCAAGCCTTTTATTCATGACTTAAAAATATTTTAGTCTCCTCCTATGCAATTGTGCAAATGGAACTGGCATTGGACGTGATGTATGTGATGTTTTTATAGAGTAATTCTAACTTCAAAATGCAATGAGGACACGGCTGGCAAGATAGGTATTTGTTTTACGAATCTCTTGTAACATACTGGAAGACACTTGGGAGGCAAGGGTAGTAATTTTGCTGCTTGCTTCATCTAGCTTTGGTTTTTGGGAACCGTCTTTAACTTGGCAGATCTTGAGCTTTGCAACTTGGCTAAGTCGGATCTTAAACAATCGCCTCTGTAATATTTCTCAGTTAGAGAACTATTAACTTGTTACTAGTATGGTAAACTTGATAGGCAAGGTATAAAAATAAGAGCTATAATATACTTCAGTGGAATTCTTTTTGTCCAAAAAAGAGGAATTCAGTGTCATCAGAAGCCTTGTCTATAGAGCACTTTGCATTTATTCATAGTCCAAGTTAAATTTCAAACTGGGGAAAATAAAATCGATTCTATTTAAAAAACAGTTTCTATATTACGTAACTTCGTTGTTGTTTCAGGCCGCATGACTTTCGACACATGTCTTTTATTGCACACATTTTTCTATTGGTTTAAATATTTAAGGCAGAGATGTATAGTCTTTTCTAATCTAATTCTTCTTGTCTAAATCGTTTATGCTTCACTGAGCCGGATTGAATGTATTTCTACATCTGCACTACAGAAGATCATGCGAACTTAACACAAGGAACGTACGGAAATTGTTTACTGCAAAAGTTGAGGAAATTTACAAAAACTGTAATAGAAATAGAAGAAATAGAAAGACTATGAAGAAACAGAAACATTGATAGCATTCCTCGAAGTCACAGAACAGAAATTTGTGAAAGTTTAAGAATTAGATGCTGAAATGTTTGTAGACGATGCTGAAGAGTTCATGGATATCGAAATTGAATCGAAAACTCACATTTCAAGATTGGGAAGTTTCTGAGAAAGTAAAACCTAAGGTTGAAGAAACTGTTATGGTGTAAATCGAGTGTTAAATTGTCGAGACTTGAAATTGTGAAGTTTTCTGAAGAATACACAAAATTTTCAATTGGACTTGTTCGAAGCTGCAGTTCACAACTACAAGTCACTAAGTAGTGTCGAAAGGTTTTACTATTTACGAAGTTATGTAGAAAAGGACACGTACAGCTGTATTGCAGGACTTAGTCTCACAGATGAAAACTGGGAACAAGCAATGAATCTACTAGTGGAAATTTAAGGCAACAAACAAAAGATCGTCACATCGCATGTCAATGAGCTCCTCGAAGTTGACTCTTGTAGTTCAGAAACTATAGCAATGCAACGATATAATTGAATCACATGTAAGAAGTTTATAACTTATTGGTATTGATGGTGAAGAATATGGGACAATTTTAGCTCCAGATATTATGAGCAGAATGCCAAACGAATTATTCACGTTAGCAGTTAGCAGAGTTAGCTGAGTTAGACAAACGAGTGGGATTTGACCGAGCTCCTTTAATTGATGCTGAAGAAATGCACCCAACCAGCGAAACGTGCAACCGCTAAAGTAGGTGATCAAGATGGCAACAGTAAATTTTATCCCATTATTTTAGTGGTCCAGTCATCATGTCAGCAGCAATAAATAAAAATACAAATTCGGGTCGATCGTGTGTGTTTTGTAAAGCGGGTCTACTGGTCAGATAAGTGCTCTCTAATTACGAACCCTGCTGCTAGGAAAAAACATTTGACAAAGAATAAGCTGTCTTCTCTATGTCTGAAAAGGGGCATGGGGCTGGTGACTGCAACATAACCAAAAAATGATTTGACTGCAAAGGCATTCATAATTCTTCTATTTGTTTATATCGAGGTCAAAATGGGGCTTCCCGGGCAGACTTTTCGAATATAGAGTTACTAGGGAAAGAGGGCTCGGTCCAAGGAATACACTTGACCTGTTTTTAAAAACAAAGTAAAAACGCGGGAAAAGTACGCACGTATTTTCTCTGTTTAAGGCAATCGAAATCGAACGCTAGTCGGTAGTCTTAGCTCGAACATTTGTTTCTAATCAACAAAAATGACAATATCCTGTACTGGGTATGACCGTACCAATAACTAGGTTAAACGAGGAATACGTGAATCAAGCAAGGGGGAACAAATCTCTTTTCACAGGTATGTAAAGGAAAACCCATTCAGTCCTTAGGCATTTAATAGATTTTTTTCATAACTACTAATGAAATTTAAAGTGACTGTTTTGACGAAGAAGTTGAATAACATTCCCAGTTTATGGTATTCATACAACTAGTATTTCCATATCTAAAACAGAGGACCACATGGAAAGTGAACATACATTAGCAGAGGGGGATTCGTACTACAGCAACCAGTGGAAAAGCATAAGTCAGATTTTTCAAACAAAAGCAGAGATTGAAACATGGAAAACCGATGTACGATTCATATTTGACAAATTTGTCGGCAACTTTCATAGCATGCGTAATTATTGTTTATCTACTCTCATTGGTATCAATATCAGCATGCTTAGGAACCTCTGTTTTGCATACAAGTTTTACCTTTTTAATAGGCCCTCTCAAATGACAGTCTACGCATTGCTTGGCCAATATTTTCCAAAGCCATTAGCTTATTCATCTTTGAGACCCAACCATTGTTTGCTTGACCTCTGCAGTTTATCCTGTAAGCCAATCAGTGTTTACTTGACTTCTGAAAGATTTACCTCTTATGCAAAGTAGGCAGCCAGTAGGAATTTGATTTTACTTATGCACTTGTTTACAATGAAGTAATCCATGAGAAAGACCATGCCTAAAACTCGGATAGCACAAACCTTGAGGACAAGTTGATAACTAAAATGCAGACATGAATTTCGTGAACATTGAAAATCTTTTACGTTGTTTTACTTAGTCAAGGGGGATACATAATGCCAAAGTAATTTCTTGTTTATTTAAAGTTAAACTCTCTTGGTACTATATTAACCTATATAAATCGGATTTAACTTTCCAGAAAAACGAAACGGTATTTTTGGATAAGGAAATGGAATTATATTTTACTATAAATAGTGACGAGGTAAAGAAACTTCTAGGATATTAAATGCGTCATTTGTAAATTTTGGTGCTTAACCTACACATTTTGGGCAGCAAAGCTCAACCTGGTATTCTACAGAAATCGTAATTGCTACAATTTTAAGACATCATGACTATTGTGTAACATTTTGTTGCTTATGAAACCATAGTTGTGAGTTGTCCATCAATATTTGTTGACGCTTTACGTTGCCTCAGTTTCCTCTTTTTAAAGCCGGTAATTAACGTTTTTATCATTATTCCTTTGACTTATTTGACTTCGGGGGTTACCCACAAAAAGGGCGTGTCACGCAATATTTGTCAACCTAGGCACAGGTCAGATTCTCGGCTGGATACGCGCCTGATTAGATACTGATACAGATGCAAATATCCAAGCCTGAGCTTACAACTGGACAGTAATATGAAAAAAGTAAATCAGGCTGGCAACGTACGCATGTTATTTTTCTTAAGCCCTGTGAGAAACAAACCTCATGCAAACGATTCAGACAATGTTTTCAAAAGAGTTAAAGACATTAAAATATTCCCTGGCCTGTTTATGCAAACGACTCTTGAATTTGGATGGTTCCACTGAAGTAAAGATTCTGGAGGAAAATACTACAGCACTCCTATGTATCCACCATTTACTAGTTCTTTCTTAATTTTCTTGTCAAATTCCTCCAAGATGAAAGAGGCAAAATGTGTTGAAAATTACAAGATTACAAGGTAATGTGCTTAAGCATGTGTGTAGTGCAGAATGCAAGATAAATCACAACAACTGTGTCCTTCTATGAGTGATCTATTACAATGCATCTCATAACTATACATCCTCTCTGATATTGTAAAAAATACTTACAAAAATCACTATATTCTACAAATTCTTATCTGAGAGTATTCTAATAAATGGAGAATACAAGACTAAATTTCTTTTCGTTACTTGATAACTATTCCACTACATGCTAAAATCTGTACTGCATTATACTGACGATTTATGTTGAGACAATGAACAGCAATTGAAGCTTCGTTGGGATTGTTATGAAGTTATTGGTCAAAGAAGCCATTAACAATCTTAAAACCATGAATCACAAAAATAACAAATATATTAACTTGATTAAATATGGCCGATACGTTCAATAAAAGCTGTTATAAATCGGTTTGACAGAGCAGGTAATTTAAGTTGTTATGCCATGATGGTAACATTGATTAACATTTGCATTACCTGAATCAGTGATATTTTTTCCATTTCAATATACCAAAAATACAATTTGTCTACCTAGGCCATAAAATGTATTTTTTTCACAGGTTCCCGTTGAAAATCCAAAACTATTGGCTAAATGGTTACAAGCTACCTGGATAGCAAACTGGATCCCAACGAAAAGCTCAATGGTGTCTAGTGAGCATTTTGCTTCAAGGTGTTTACATAGGGCCTTACTTCAAGGGCTTACCAAGAAGGCGCCTGGAGCCTGATGCCATTCCCACAATAATTAAGTTTCCTCTCCATTTAATTGTCAACATTAGGAAACGAAAATCTCTCATTAAAAGAAACTGTCCCTGCCCATAAGATTTGAATGAAGGCCTGGCAACTAATGAGAACAAGAGGAAAGTCGAACATCTGTACTGTAAATCACCACGATAAGAAACAGACAAGTTTAAAAAATAAAAAAAAGAAATCTGGCAACTTCAGGCAAAGAGCATTAGGTATGAAAAGAAAGTAAACAATCTGTTGTGCAAATTGCACAAAGAAAACGTCTTAAATGTTAATGTAGGGTCTCTCAATAACAAGTTTGGTGGCATGACGTTCGAATTTTTTAAAAATGAAAGGTTCAATGCGAACAAAAAAGATGGATCACGCTATTCGGACCAAATAATGCAGTTTCATAGTCCTAGAGCCGATCATGTTCGACGAGCACTTGATCTTCCACATCCATCATCCATAAAAAGTTGTTAGAGTAATGTTGAGTGGGAGCCTGGACACCTGATGATTGTTATTGTTTTTGATATCCAGCCATGCTAAGAAAGGTGAAAGAGACTGTGGATTATGGATGACATGGCAATCAAAAAGGAAACTTTTATGGGATGACTGCAATAAAATGTTTGCAGGAGATGTTGACTATAGTGGTATCAAAGCTGAGGGGCCGGACAGTTGCCCAAAATGCCTTGTTTTTAATGGCTCAAGGATTAAAACACCCCTTGTGTTATCGATTTGGCTATTTATTAACAAATATGACTACATCTGAAGTGCTTGATCAGATCATCAGGGAGGGTATTAATCTGTTAACAGAAGCTGGTGGAGATGTTCATGCACTTGTTTTCGATGGGTGTGCCAAAAACATAAGTGCAGCAAACAAGTTAGAATGTAACTGTCAAGATGTGATGGGTGCTTTCCTCATCCATCCAGACTTGAAAAATACAGTTACTGTGTCTTAGATATTGCCCACATACTCAAAGTAGCAAGAATCATTTTAGGTGACTTGGGAGTCATCAAAAATGAAGCCAACCAAAACATTGAATGGGTCATTTATTGAAAATTTGCATAAAGAGCAACAGACGGACAACTTTCAATTTGGTAATAAGGTATGCACACCACACACCCACTAGCACAATCATAGAAAGTAAAAATTGCTGCTCTGACTTGAAGCTTTTCAGTAACTGCAGCTATGACATTCCTCAGAGGACTTAAACATTCTAGCTTTCTGAATAGCAAACCCGCAACACAGACTTCATTATTACAATCACCATTGTCTTTGGTATCTTTGATATTTTAAAAGCAAGTTTGGTAAAAGATTTAAAGCCCTAATAACAGTGGGTAGTATACAAGACATCAAAAATTACTTACAAAGCAGTGCTGACTATTTAACCAACTTGATGGAGAAAAGTGGCCCAAGGTTCGTTGAAGGTGGCAGAAAAAGCTTTATATTTGGTTTTGCAACCTCAGCTCGCTGAGTAATGGCAGTAGCCAACAAACTTTTAGAGGGCAACAATGATTAAAAATATTTTTTGAGCTATAGGATCCACTGGAAATGTTTTTTTTGCCAAAATTCGTGGAAGAAATGGATGGTATAATAATCCAAGTGCTCTTCAACCGAAATGGGCACTGAGATCTCTCCTGATGAAAAATCAGATAGATGCCCGTGCAACTTCAAATTGTTCCCAAGATACAGACCTAGCTGAAAGCGCTGCTTCTGCTTGAGAGTGCACTGTTGATAAACTTACTGTTAAGACTTACTGTTAACACTTGATATCCCATCAGTATGGAGAGATGATGTTCTTGTTTACGTGGGAGGTTACATTGCCAAGACACTACTTAAAACTGTAAATTGTCATGAATGTGGAGTAGCACTGTATTACTCATCCTCCTGTGATCATCAATATGCATCCTTTTCCCTCATACAATAACGTTCGTTTGAAAATCTGATGATGACATCTTTACCAGTATGTAAAGTTATACAGGTTGCTGATAGATATTTATGACAGTAGTTTCATAACTGGTCGTCAGTAAATACTATGAAGTCGACAAAATTAGTTAACCAAGTGCCGATTGATTGCAGAGATATCTCATTTCTGTGTTTAGAACAGCATTCATTGGAATGCCATGTGGTTGATGAAGGAGTGAGTGGTGATCACAATACAATACTGGTCAAGTCAATTACAAAGCTCTTCCTTAAGATCATGTGTCACCGATTTATTAAAGTCCACACTGATGTTGTCCTGAGGAAGAATCGTCCAACAAGATGGTACAAGCTTACAAAACAGATCCTGTTTTACAACGAATAGAAATGAGATCATCATCAAGCATCCAAGCACAAGTCTCGAAATTCCTTTATATACTAATAATTACAATTGTATACTATGATTTCAACTTAATTCTTTGGTTATCAAGGTGTGATGTCTTTGAGGCAAGTATAAAAGACATAACTTTATGAAATGTAGAATGCTTCTAAGGAGGTGAAAGTTGACATATTTAATTCTGGCTCTCAAATAACTTATGTTTCATGCAGAGTGAACATTTTGAACCTGCCTAGCAATGGACCTAAGGAATTACAACTGAACACATTCCATTAATTTTGTGATCGTATCTGAAACAAAAACGACACCTTTGCATTTCCGTTTTTATGCTTGCCAGCTTGTAATCAACCTATCCAAACTGCTAAGAGCAATTTTAAGAAGAATAACTTGAACTTGGCAGTAGATCCGGTGTAAATCGTGATATCGATTTGTTCGTTGGTTCAGAATATTACTGGCAACTAGTAACAAAAGGACCCAACAAGGAAACAATACCAGTTTTGTTGCCATGGAAACAAGGGTCGGTTGGGTTCTTGGCATAGATATAAAAGGACTTTTATATCTATGGTTCTAGGTGGTCTGTGTAAAGTTGATTCGAAGGCTGTGCAATACTTATCTTCTGCAGTCACTCACCATGAGAGTTGGTGTACAACAAGGCTCCCTAGAAAACAATTGATAAAACTTTTTTGGACTTAGAATCATTAGTTATTTCTAAACTGAAAAATTGCCATGGGAGGAGTCTTTCAGATGCCAACAAGAAAACGAAAATTGCAGACAACAAGAAACAATAAAAATTGCTACAAAACTCAATTGCTATTCAAAAATGTCTAATCCTAGTACATAAGTACAAGCTGAGCAAGAATCGCCTACTTAAATTGTGTCAAAAACTACTCAAGGATCCTGAACTTCTCAAAGTCTTCCTCACGTTTTTGCTGACCAGCCCAAATAAGAAGGGACGGATTCACACGATTGGTTTTCGTTCTAGCTTGCTCGCCCGGAAGACTCAATGCCACAATTCAAAAACACATTTAGAATTACAAATTTTTGTAACAGTTTTTGCAAGAAACACTTGATTCGTTCTACGTCAATGATTACAGAGTGGGAACAGATGGTATTGAACAAGCAATCGAGTCGTATAAAAAGTTCAAGTTGAGATTCCTAGAAGCTTAATTCGTTTACAAAAATGGAAAACAAACAACTCACAATTACAGTGAATAGTTAAGGAACTCTCCCCAACAATGGAAGAAAAAAACAAAGAATGTGACTTGGGAATCCACCCTAATGATAAAGACTCTACTGCAATGTCATCAGGTGAAACAAACTTTGGGAGTTCGAAAACAGCTGTTGCTCGAATCAAAGAACAAACTATTCCAAGTTTAGAAATGTTATCAGCCTTGTTACTAGCTCGTTTAATGAATTCAGCTGAAACTGCTTTTTCAAAGAACTGTGTTCAATCACAAATTTTAACATTCTAACTGTTGATTGAAAAAGAAGTATATGGCAAACCTGTACGAATTACACAATCATCACAAACAAAAACATTGTCAACCTGTACAGGCAGTACTGGAGACATTGTCCTGGTACATGAGGAGGAACCACCGAGAACCATGTGATGAACTGAGAGAATTGAGCAACTCTATGGAAAGGATCATCATTGAGGAGCAACGGTCCAAACTAAAAATTTTTGTTTTACTTGCCCCGTTAATCTGCTACACCCAGGGCGATCTATATATATCGATCGCCCTGGCTACACCCCATTGAATTTGTGCAACTGGATAAACCAAACACTGCAGTCAAGACACCAACCTTAAAACGAACACTTAGGTCAAGTTACACGTGGTTTCACGTTTAAGCCATCACGCAGAGATGCTGCAATTCGTGGAGAAAATTTGTAATTTAAATTTTGCTTTTGGTGGACTATGGCGATTGTACCCCATTGCGTGTGGGGGAGTGTTTAATGCTGCGATACTGGTTCAATATTTCATAACTTTGTTGTTGTTTCAGGCCGTGTGACTTTTGCCACGTTTATCTTGTTACACTCATTTTCTGTTGGCTCAAATATTTAACGTGAAGATGTACAATCCTCTATAATCCAATTCTTCTTGTCTAAATCATTTAGTTGTTTCAGGAAATGATTACCGATTTTTCAGCCAAAGTGTCTTTGGTACTTCAAGCCTGCTTGGCTATGTAATATTTCTATCTGCATAGAAACACATTAATTAGGCTACAGTGAAATATTTCTCTGCTGTCATTCCCAGAATTGTTTTCACGACTAGGAAGGTCTTGCCATCCATTCGTAAGGATTGCAAACCTACCACACAAAAAGCTTAGTAATATATGAATTTCTGTGCCGATGTGAAGCTCAGTATCTAGGTCCCACTTCTCAAAGATTGGGTGACGGGTTCAAACGTGTTCCAGACAGTTTATGCCAAGCATCAATTTCTACTAGAAAATAGCCATTTCGCTCTTGCAAAGCTAAAATGGCTGCCCAAACATGCGATTCTGCCATAAGCCAACATTTACGAGGTAATTCGGAGTGCACCAAAAATGTATTAGGATGAACATCGGCATAGCTGGATCATCCTACTATTCAAGTGTATTGGAGTGTGTCTAAAGTAAAACAAGAAAGGGCTCCATAGGCAGAAAAAGTTGGTTTTTTTCACTTTGACTCATCCAACAACGCTTTGTTTGCATTTTCTCGTTGTCTTGTTTTCCTGTTTATGATGGGCTAGTTTCGATCAGTATTTCTCACAAAAATGTTTTCCATGTATATTTTCCTTTATGGCAATTCGTACCCTGAAGAGTGTCAGACTAAAAGAAGCTTTTTAATACTTTTAAGTATGTTAATAGCGCAGTTTTACAAATCTTCAAGGCAAATTTGAAGTTTTATACCACAAAATGATTGTTATTACTTTGAGCCATTTTCCATGGCCATTTTACGTTTCTATTGTTACGTTCTCATTAGTTGGTAAATTTCTTTGGTAAGTTTTCCGTTGTTTGTGCGAGTCAACCACAATCACGAGTGATGTGGCGGCCCTCCATCGGTCACATTTAGGGAACAATTTTCTCCACATTTAGCATTTTATGATGGAAAAATAATTGCGGATACCACTGATCCATCCAATAATAATCAATTGGGAGATAAAATTGGTCCCGGAAAAGGAGAAGTAGACTGAAGCTGAGCCACCGTATGTGGGTATTTCTATTGCTGCAATAATAAGATGACTTTAATGGCCGCTGATTCTTTGAACTTTACATAATAGTCTGTATTTACCTCACAACATCTTAGTGGAACACAGGTTATTTTCATTAATGTTTTGCAAACAAAACGTCTTCGACTTTTTGAATTGCCACGTATAAAAATGCCGTCATGTGAGAGAGCCCTGTTTGCTACCTGATGTCATATGGTTGAAAACGGAGAGTTTATAGCAGAACCTCAAGTGTGTATTGGATTTCCGTAAGTACCTGTAGACGTTTACATCACACCGAGCAAATGAATTGATTATATGCTCCACATGAAGGAGTAGTAAGCTTTTTAATTTTCACTGGGAACAATGATTCTAGTTTATCTTGCACCGTGTGTTATTTTATGTACCTCATGATGTTGTCTGCTTTTGGAGATTCAACATGAACAGCTTTTTATACTTTCTATACTATTTACTTACCTTGAATGACTCTAGTCGTGTATACGTTCTCAAAAATTGCCGCAGCCATCGCTTTTTTCTCACTGCAATGTTGTTATCCAACGTTAAAAGTTTCTTTAACCTAAATTTGCTAATCTCTTCACGTTTTATCCGTACATAGAAAGCAGCCTTTTCTGCTGTTCTCTCCCGCAGTTTGCTGGCAAATCTTGTAAAGTCTCCATTAGAGAAGCACAAACGAATGATGAAGATATCGTAGCAAATTAAGAAGCCATTGTCCAAATATAAACACTGCAGAGATTTTGGTTAACCTTAATTGGTTTGAAGTATTTATGCAGTATGGCATAGCACATGGAAAAGAATTGAAGCCCCTAGCATGACTTTTTGCTTTCAGAAAACCGGTCTGGACACTCCATTTTTTAATCAAAAAGACAACAGCTTTTACGGAACCCAACACATTGGAATCATGCTTGGCACTGGCAAGCAGTGTGACTCTTAAGATCTTCAACCAGAGAAATCCACACAAAACAACCAAGAAACTAAATTAAATAAAAAATAACGAAGCAAAGAAGAAGAGCATCACTAATCTGGAAACAAGAAAGAATACTCAACTGCTATGTATAGTACGTCTTACTCTATGGGGCGGAAACCTGGATGCTAAAACAATTGTGTGCAGGAGAGTTAAAAGCTATGAATTGTGGTGTTACAGAAGAATGCTAAGGACTGGATGGACAAGAGAGATCACGGACGAGAAGGTGCTGGAAATCGTAAGAGACAAAAGAAAGTTACTCAACATAATCAAGAAGAGGAAATTTGGCTATTTTAGACATATGGCGAGGCAAGGTAGTACACAGAGAAAGGTGCTGTTGAGTAAAATGCAAGGAGAAGGGAGTAGAGGCAAGCAGAGAAGAGTTTGGGTGGATGGCATCAAGGAATGGAGCGGCATTTCATTGTTTGAGTTAGGCGAGAAGACCAGGGACAGGCATATTTGCAGGAAGCTGGTATACCACCCCTGTGCAAGCAGAGATGTAAATTGAAGAGGAACAAGTTCCAATATGTTAATTTGCTTCTTGTTAATGAAAATGATTCTTAATGGGAGGATCTAATTTATGATCCAAGTCTCTTTCCTGTTACCGTGACTTTGGATTTTGAAATGTGTATACAATGAATTGCAATTTGTTAGACAGAATTTGTAAACTGTACTATACATTAACGGCTGCAGTTAGTAGAAATTTGAAAATATGTGAGAGGGAAAAGGTAAAAATGATCATAAGATGTATGTGTACGAGACGAAGCAAAAAGCAGACTTGTTGCTTGAGGGTGGTGCGATAAAGGGACCAGGCTTGATACTATTCTGAAGATTGAAAGTCACTCTTGGGGATTTCTAAACATATAAAAGAAAGGTAACATCGTATGGTATTCGATGAATAACGTTACGTTTGCTTTCAGACCACTTAGTGGTCTTGTTATTTAACCCTGGAATGACTTGGATTTTTTATTCACTCTTAACATAGATATCGGTGACAGTGTTGTTAAGCAAGTGTTTATTGGAAGACGTTCAGCATTTGCCTAATAAATTATTGTGAAACCAGATATCGAAATTTTCAGATTGCAACGAAAACGAGGAAACAGGAATCTTGGCACTATATACGTATTTAATTATATACGACATGCTTGTATCGTCGACTTCTCGAGGCCTGCATAGGTTTGAGAAGTTCTTATCACTGTTTTGCAAAATGTCTTATCCTTTATTGTACTATCCATTCCTTTCTTTGTCTTCCGTAGTCAAGCCTTTTCAAAGGTATATTTTGCTAGACAGGCTGCTTATTCACTTACAGATTTGCCAATCTATCTAGTTTAATTCAGTCCAGTATTTACATACAGAGTTTCAACAATGTATAAGAGAACATGGATAAATATTTTATCAAGCTGTCTGTAAGCTGTCAGACAGGTCTGGTAATTTTACTGAATTTACGACCATTTAATATTTGAGTAATAGTAAAGCAAAAGTAAAACAACATCACTTTCCCTGACAAAAGATTGTCCTGTCAGGTTTAGTAGTTACAATGTAAAAAAGACGAGATTGGCTTAAAGGTGCCACAGGCTACAGGATGTGTCCAAGTTTTAAAACCCATAGTGGTCTAAATGAGATGTATCATTAGAGTCATAGTACCATAGAGAACACAGGAAATCAATGTTAAGAATTAACCGACTGACTTACAGAGATGATTACAGTATTCAATACTTAATTTCTTGTTAGAATGTCCTTGATTTCGTGAAGTTATTTTCAGGGTACAATTAAACTCGCATTAGTCGGATTCGGCTAAGTTGGCATAATTGACATGTTGCGAAAATTTGCATGGTCCCGGTCCTGGTTATAATTGCCATGATTTAAATCCTTAAGCCCAATTTTTGCGCCAATCGGACCCTTCTCGAAGACTGTTGTTAAAATAGCAACCTATAAGTCGGATTTTGGATATGAAAGTTTAGTTTGCATGGTATGGATCGACCGATTCTCAATGTCCTTAGACACCATGCATTGGCATCCGATAATTTTGCATGTGCAAAAGAAATGATGGCTCTGACAGGTAGGATAGAATCACTGCTTAATAAGGAAATTTCGAAACGTTTGCACTAAGAAACAATTAGTGACTACTTTGATGAATGTCATTGTGTAAAGGCAGATTCGATATGAGTATGTTTTTGACGTAGTGGCTGTAATTAATCTGTCCCTTTCACTCTTGATGTCTTTTTACAAGTCGGAAAATATCAAACTCGCACGAATATTTTGATAAGTTTTAAAATTTCTGACTTCACACAAGTCGGAGTACTTTACCTGGTCTGAGGAGATCCGTCTCTCGCGAGTTTTGACTAGAGTTTGACAGATGAGCATGTTCCAATGTGGCTTGACCTTTACATATTAGAACTTTGTCTTGATCCCCAGCCTTTATATGTAGTTGCCGGTATGTAGCACTCAACGACTTACCCTTGTCTTCGTTGGTGAGTTCATCCTCGGAATTCTATTTAAGGATTCGACCTTCTTGAATGCTGGCGACCTCTTATCGAGTCTCCATGATGCCCCGACTTCCGCATATGGAGATGATGCATTGCCCTTTTCATATTCAATCTGGGCATTGCCCAGCCTTGTCATTATCTACGTTAACTTTCTGTATATTTGCAGGTATATTGCTATCATCACCGCTTGCATTTGGCCCATAAATCATCTTTTGACAATCCTGCTCTATACACTTCAATTAGGGTGGTCTTGTGTTTAGAACAGAAGTAAAGGTATGATTATGACCAGCGGGGCATCGTACCTGAGCCTTAAGAACACCTGACGCCTTTTCTACTGAGCCAAACGGCTCTATAGGAAAGGTCGAAGGACTATTTGTCATTCAACACCGACCATTTGCCACTATCTATAGCCAACGGATTTTATACATCATAAAATTGTATCCCATTCTATACGGCCAGTGTGAAAACATTTGTCAGACAAACTGTAATAGTCTTCGTAACCTTTACAATTACTTAAATAAGTTGACAGTATGTTGTACCATGCTAAATGTCATGATAAAATACTAGCAGATTGATGTAATTTGTAGTAAAAAGAGTTGAAGTTCGGTTCTACCTCGAATTGATAGCCTTGGAGGGTAAGTGCCCAACTTTGAAGTAAAGGTGGTTGGCACTTTGCAAGTATGCCAAGGGAAGTGTGGCTTACGTAGAGAATAGATCCAACAGATACTTTGAATATCGACCTACGGCCGCATAGACCTCGATAACTATAAATTTTATCTACTTAATTCCAACCCTGACTGGTCATGTAAATCATACAAGAAATTTAGATAAGAATTCCAAACATGACCCAAGACCCAAATTTCAGCAAAATAGATAATGATTTAAACATGTGTATTATGAAGATTTGCCATCTGAGTGCAAATGACCCATTGCGTAAAATTGCAGAATTGAAAAACCTTCACAACACGTATCTCGATATCCTCGCAGTGAAAGAAATAAGTCATCATTTTGTCAAACAAATTGTAATTGAAGGCTATTCCGTGGGCTGAAAGCACCAAGACAATAATGGTGGAGATGTCTTAATCTACAATAAAGATGCACTTGTAGTATGTAAAGGAACTATTAAGTCTCGTCGAGTGAAAGGATATAGCCGGTTTGGTTGAATGTTGTACCACATCTACAAACTAGGCTGGTTGGTTTTATTCACTACCCGCCTGACAATAACCTATTTTTCGAAACGTTTTGTGAGGTATTGGAGAAAGTATTGCTCAAAAGGGAAGAATTGATTACTTGGATACCTGAATTATGATCTTCTGCTTATACAGCATGCGATCAGAAAGCTCTAAGGGAGAGGCTACATTAAATCTTGCAAGTGCAAGGGCCTGAGGGATGTCTTCACAAAAGCAGGAAGAATCTCCAAGAAAACACGAACCCTTCTTGATGTGATCTTAAAAAGCTAATACTAATACTCTTGTATTAGCATAGCAGCAAGTGGTGTCTAACATTTGGGAATACGCTATCACTTTTTCATATATGCCAATTTATGGATGCGAAAAAGAAACGAAATGACAGTGACAAATATTAAAGGCTATAAGAACTTCGATGAAATCAAGGTGAAATTGATGCTGATCCCTTCTTTGACGGTGTTGCAGCATAAGTAAAGTTAGTTTCTCCTATTTACATCAAAGTGAGGCTACATAATCATTTAAATAACACCGGCCAGCCTTGACTGTGGTATCAGCTGGCGTATTTTAGCAGGAAAACCTAATTTATAACTGTGTCTATAAAAATGCTCCCTGGAAATAAGTTCCCCAGAAGTAAGCCCCCAATCTTCCAGACTGAATGGTGTCCATACAAAGTCAGTTAAAGCCCAAACCTTTGAAATACAGATATCAATCCTCATTAGATGGCAAAAAAAATTAATGTGTATCCCCAAATTTACTTTATCTTTAATAGAATTTTCATTCATTTTTCTTTGATTTTGTTTCTTAGTTTTTCTTTATCAGAGGGGCAGGTAGATGCTTATATTTAGACCATTTTAAGTCCTTGGTGTTACAATTTTTCTTAATTTTTTAAGGTTAAATCAAGGCTAAAATATTTTTATTGTGGCGTAAAGGTCAATTTCACATGTCACTTGCCATATTCAGAAAGTGTTCGTTAAGTTAGGGGCAAAGATCCAGGTTTAATCTTGCATATACACTCGAGTTCTTACTGAGGTTTGCACAATGTTTGTGTGAGATTGCTAGATATAATTGTTTTTACAATTTCTCTTAATTTTTTTAAATTTGTGGTGTATGCGCTTAGATCCTGGTTAGGACAGGTTTGATTCCATTCTGTCCCGTCTGAAGTGATCACAAACACTTGTGACCCCATCTGCTGCAACAATTTTGAAACATTTTTAATGGCAGAAACTTTAAAATACCTATTTCGAGTGTCTCTTTTACCCTTTCCTTTGAACAGTTTCTTAAACTGAGATTTTATACTATTGTAACAGCAATGGACTGTTCCTCATGTGAAGTGAATAAATTGAGGGGGATTGCGAAGTCTTGTCTCAATAAAGTCGTACTTTTACATAGTTGGAATTTGATCCCAAAGCAGTTGAGTGATGCGATTGTCTTACAAGAAAGTATTACAGTTCATTTCTTATTCCTGAAGATTTATCTTCCTGGGATCCTTGAGCTAGCTGCAAAGGAAAATATTTGTTCTGCAATCCCCTCATTACACCACTATCATCGTAAATATGTAAGTTATACGATCGCAAGAGAGACAAACTAAGATTGTTCGCAATGGTTAGCATATACGTGCTCCAAAAGCAGCCGGTGAATGATATTTGATCATTTGAATGTGAGCTTCGAAGAAGGGGACATTGCAAAGTCAAAGTCGACTTATTCAATGAAGTTGTTGATGACGTAAATGAACATACTCATCCTTTGCCAACAAAAGTTGAAGTCGCAAAACTTAAAATACTGTCAGGAATCACGCTGAGAATGCCGCAGCACCTTCTCAGAATATTTTGGCAGTGGAACTATCTACCACGTCTAATACAGCAGCAGTTAACCAGCCACGGCTGGATCACTTGAAATGAATGATCTGATGACAGGGACAAAGCCGTGACTAACCACCAGACCCAGTTGATCGAGAACATCTCCCCATTTTGCCACCGCGTTACCAGCAAACCACAAATAATGAGAAACTTTTCTTGTATGATGGTGTTGCCAGAAACGATGATCATTTTTTGATGTATCCAAGCAATCAAGGAACCTAATTATCAAATGACTCAGAGGGGTGGTTTTGTAATGGAACATTTTCAGGGTGTCCTCATTTTCTTTCATCTGAATACTATCCATGCTAGTTTCAGTGACCACACTATACCTTGCCTTTTTCGCCCTGCTACTGAACAAAAGAAGGGTTATTTAGGACAAGTTATTTTCTGAAATTCGAAATACATCAACAGTATTATTTAAGTTTGAATTTGCAGGAATTAATGGTCGGAAACCATGTTTGCTCATGCTATACATTCTGGGTGTTTCTTTAATCTGCCTTCAATATGAAAGACACTTAAGCTCCTGGTTTGCAAGAGCCCCATATGAATGATGCTGAATTTTCCCTGAGGTTGGAGATGATTCCTGCTCTTCCATCTGTCGTTGATATTTTAAAAGGCTTTGCGATAAGCTCACAAGACATAATGCTGATGAGACCGATGTTCTCCTTGATTTCTTTGAAGACGTAACGTGATTATATGAAAGGTTTCGGCTTAATGCACCGTGTCATCCCCTATTCTCCATGTGAAACATACATACATACATACATACATACATACATACATACATACATACATACATACATACATACATACATACATAC
>JANTCA010047977.1:0-18449 GCA_024741275.1 Chironex yamaguchii
TCCTTTCTGACATTTCATACTCTGAGGAGTGTCAGACGAAAAAAGCTTTTAAGTATGATTTTAGCGCAATGTCGCAATTTTTCAAGGCGATTTCCAAGTTTTGTACGACAAAAAGATTGTTCAAGTATATATCTTTTCTATGTTATATTGTTATGTTCATAATGGATAAAGTTGCTCCGTCTTTCATAAGGGTGGAGTCAATGCTTTTGTACGTAAAGCACAATCAGGTCGGTTGGTTCTCTTTGTTATGGTGCTGTTAACTGAAGCACAAGCACTAGCGAGCTGAGAAGTAGTTAGGGGCTGACGAATTACATTTTTGCCAGTATAAGATAGTTGAAGGATGGCTGTATTGATTTCTTTGGACTCGTTTCTTTATGGATATTGGTCGAGTAAGTATGCAACTTAACTTCTCTGTTTGCTAACTACATATTACCAGACTAACATAATTAAATAATTACATTAATGTAGGGTTGTTGCCCTTCATGGCTGTTAGTGGTCAGAACTATAAATTATTTATATTGTAAGGTACGATAAAAAATTTGCCAGTAAGAAAGCAATGAACCAAGTATTGAGCCGGAAATGACAAAGAGAAATGGCACATAGGAATGAAAGAATAAGAAATAAAGAAAAGATCACAAGATAAAAACCAAATCAAACAACAGTTAAACAACAGTAGCGGAACCCAAAATTCCTTCTATCGACACAGGCTAGGTTTACGCTCTTGAATTTAAACCGCCTCCAAAACACCATAACGAAATTTTGACCTTGCTTTAGCAACCACCGTAGACAGGTCCTCTCTATACAGTTCAACGCAGGATAGACTATTTATAAGATGATGTCCTATAGCATAGTATACTTTTCTTAGTCATAGGACACGATTAACAAACTGGCAGGGGTTGCTAGGAAATGCTGGTTGAACCTCTGCGAATGTGTCTTGGTACATGCTGCTTGATTTGGTCTATCAACCTTTGGGAAGTGCGGCCTACGTAGCTGTCTTCCAACGGCACGAAAATTGTTTTCTATTACACTATTTTGACGAATCTATGTGTTCAGTGTCAGACGAAAGCTTTATAGATGTCAATTTTACTGAAGATATTTTTTAAGTTTTGTACTGTTAGGAAACTTTTTATCTAAATGATATCCCCGTCTAAACTGACCTTGATGAAATGAGCCTAGTACATTGTTTTGAAAAATCAATTTTCATTCAAACTTCCAAGTTCCAGATTAAATTCGTTGAGTGTTTTACATTTCAGACTTTACAGTTTATATACAGACTTTTGATGGGAGCATTTTAACTAAGCTTATAGATGCAGTACATTCGAGTAGATGATAAGCTATTGCTTAGTCCTGCTTTTGAGCTACACTCTTCTATTTTTCATTTTGTCGATTTTGACAATCAAAAACAATGCAAGATATCGCTATTTTCAAAATTCAACGCAAACACATGCCAACAGCATACAACGTATCACGGGAATCTTTTGCCGCACAAACCGTGTTCCTTGAAATGCAAAGTGGCTTCAACCTCGCTCTGATGTTAACTCTCTAGCTTTTCTTATACCTCATTGGCTTGCTCACACACTGATTGTTTTGCAAGTTCTCCCAACGCATAGTTCATAAGTTGGGCTCCCACTGCAGAAAGTTTTCCAATTTTTCATTATTATTGGAGGGAGTCTGCCATTTGTGTATACATTAGATACTCATTCTTCCTCATTTATGCTCAAAGCTTCCAGACACTGTTTAGTACGTTGAGTTACCCTATCAATTTTGTGAACTGCTTTTGTGAACCCTTTTTTGAACTTTTTGTGCCCTAAATTACTGATTCCTTAATCACACTCGGTCATTTGCAGATTGTCAAGTTTCTGGTCAATCACATTACTTACGATATGAGTTTGGAGATCTTTGTCTACACTTTGTAATGTGTAGAAGTTTTGAAAGAATTTTCAACCAATTTCTAGTAAATAGGAGTTATTTTGCTTACTTTGATTGTTTTGGTCAAGTAACTCATAGATCGTGCTCGTGCATAAATCATTTCCGTAGTTTTACAGAAAGATACTTTTGGTTCCTGAATTTCAAAATTTGTGAATCGTGATCTTGCGACTTGTCCACATGCCTGCTGATTGTGAAAATCTTTTAATCTATTACTGGCATCCAAGAGATGTTTGATTCTTTCTCTGTCCTGGGATAAACATGGCAAAAACCTAGCGAACCATGAAAAATAAAAACTACATACAAAAGAGAAAAACAATTATAAAACAAAGCATTATCGGATGCTTCCAAGTGAAAAATAAACCAAAGTCTTTCGACCTACAGAGTCCTGATTTTCTTGTTTCAATGTAGACTCCAATAGAATTATGTACAACACATAATTTTTCATATAAAAAGGTTGCCATACAATCCTTTCCGATGACGCATACTCTAAAGATCTTTGAAGAAAGCTTGTGGGATTTTTTGTACTGGAATGTGGTAAAATTTTAAGGAAAGTTATAAAATTTGTACCACGAAAAGAATGTTCATTGTCCATTCAAGATTGCGTACCTGCCACATAAAAAAGCTTGGTAGTATATGAATTTCTGTGCCAAAGTTAAGTGTGTTGGTCGCACTTCTCAAAGTTGGGGTGACATGATTGGACAACACGTTCTAGCCACTGTAAACCAAGCATTAATTTCTGCTATAAAACAGCCGTTTTGCGCTTGTAAAGCTAAAATGACTGCCAAAGCATGCCATTCTGTTATACGGGCAAAACGTACTGGAATATTCTGGACGCGTCAAAATTTGTAAGGTCGAAATTTTGTGAATAATTTGCATAGGTATATCGTCCTTCCTAAATTAGAAAAAGCAAACAACAACTCTGTAGACAGATAGAGTTTGTATTTTCTTTACTTTGAATCTTTTAATATTGAATTGTTTTCTCACTTTCTTTTTGTCATTTTTCGTTCATTTTTATCATCGGCTAGAGTCGACACATGTCTCATATAAGAGGTTGCCATGTATCTAAATTACTTTTGATGATTCATACTCTAAAGGGTGTCAGACGGAAAAAGAAAATTTATTCAAGACTTTGGTGTAAAGTCGCAAACTTTCTCAAAGATTGTTCATGTAATTATCTAATTCGCTATTTAATAGTTTAATAAAAAGGGTTACGAAAGATGAAAAATTTAATGCAAATATGTAATTGATGAGTTTAGTGGATTTCATGGTTAGTACGTTCTGCCACATGCTTTGCACCATTTAGACAGTTTTGTTAAAGTTCCATTGTTTAATATATACTTTAGCATAAAATTAATTCTCTCGTTTTAGGTTTTCGTCAGTGTCATCACTTACCTCACTTTGCTGTTGCAGTTTCAGTGAGATATCAAAGTCATGTCTGGAATTAATTACAAGAACAAAAGTTATAATCGGATCTTGTTCATGCATTCTTAGTACAATTATTTTCATGCTACCCATGCCCTTGAAAGTAATGTTGTTATTATGGACACATTAGCATTCTTAACATTGACCAAAATTGAAAGAATGAAAGGTTTTCCAATCAATACTATCAAAACATAACTGTAGGCCATCGTATGAATTTACCATTGATGTATTTTGCAGTATTTGACGATAGATTAAGCTTAATGATATGTTAATATAGTCTGGAAGTAACTCTTTTAATTGTGTCATTTCAATGATATTCTCCTGTAAATTAGCAAACGTAATGCACTTTTTAAAAAAATTGTTAGTGTGTAAAGCAAAAATTATCTGGAAGGCTTTCATTTCCATTAATTATGTAGCCATTTTTGTCTCTTGTAGTATTGTTGAGACAACCGTGCCTGCTCTATCTCTGTACCTCAATTCTACAATATATCATAAATAAAGATTTCAGTCTAAACAAAGACAACAATTTGTAACATCAGAAAAATAACTGAAGATCAAGCTAAAATTATAATTGTTATCATTGTCACAATTCGGAAGTTAGTTCCAGCTTGCCTTATGTACAAACAAATATCAATTTATTTTTGTTACCAAAGCCTATTCGATGTTGTATTTCGTTATCATAAAATGTTAATGATACTATACCCTAAACCCAATTCTAGATCAACTGCTTTGATTTAGGCATTTTATACTCCTTAAGCGGTATCAGACATGCAGAGTTGTCAGAAGATACCATTATGACAGTTATTTGAACTTGATTTCTAATCTTTTATACTTAACAAAACTATAACTGCTTCTTTTAAAATTACAATTAAGGAGGATTCACATTATTCGAGTGCTTCTGTTACCACCTGCGGTAATACCAAGAAAAGAGGGAATATACTCCTTGAGGGAGATCCGGCAGTTCCATTTTTATTCTGTTTGGCAGGTCAGATATAAATATTGCTAAAAGGTAACAAACAAAGGTTTGTACAGACCAGGGCACACCCACTGTTTTACTACCAGCTCCACTTGTTGCAGTTCATCTTGTCAAAAAGTAGGCTTGGTAAAAGAACGTCCTGACTGTACGGCAGCTATTAAGCAATCTTTCCAAGCTCAAGGTGTATGTAACGCACTCCTAATCTGGCATTGGGGTACCAGTCTGCTGCTGGAAATGTTTTCAAGAAAGAAATGACAACTGCACGAGGACGCTCATTCGTCTGTTGACAGTGATGGTAATTTGAACTTAATCTGATGAACTCCATGATTCAAGTCCGCATCCTTGTCCATCAAATCCTTTGTGAATATAGTTCACTGTGAAAAACATATTACTCTTATGGCTGGGTTCGTTCTTTCAACATCCTTCAAGGTGCTTGGTAATAGCAGTAGCCTAACTCTCGAAAATGTAGGGAGATTTTGACCAGCTCTCACATAGAGACGTATTTTAAGTCTTGCTTTGGGTGGCTATTTCATATTTTGCTTACGCATTTCAGGCCATGTGACATAGACGTTCAAGAGGTCTATGTGCTCAAAACCAGAAATTGTCAAACGTGAGTGAGTTCGGCCCTCGTTACTAGGAGTTCAAAGTCTTTCGTCGGTAACTAAGGCCGCCCAAAAAACTTTGATATCAATCTTTATTTAATTATTGGTTTCTAAAACCGCCTTTAAAACTTAAATGCTACTTTTTATGAAATTATTTGCAAGATTGTTGTTTGAAATGTGTGTATAGGTGATATTGATCAATCTTTTACTAACTTGTGAGTGTAGTTTAGTCTCTGAGATCAAGTTAACATATCTCTTTCGTTTGCATATTGATACTGATTTCATTTTTGAATTAGTTTAAATAAAGTGCTAAAACTTTTTTGAACACTGACTATGGTCGACTAGTTTATGGTATTAACAAGAATAATATACAGTTTCAAGGACAGTCTCAGTTGTATGCTGAATATGCTTTATAATCTCAATAGAAAACTCCTTAAATGGACTATGTTGTTCCATACAAATATTATAAATTTATCATTCACAACACCCAAGAAGCAGCAAAAGTTTAACCAGTAATAAAGGAAATTTAACCATAACATATTTACATTGATTTGAATGAAAATCAATGCTAATAATTGCATAAAAGCTGATATAAAAGTTTATAAAGTGGCCTTCGTTACCAACGAAAAATTTCGAACACTTGGTAAAAAAGACGAAACTCGTGTTTGACCATTTCCAGTTTAAGCGCGTATCAGTGCATCTTCTGCTACATGCAAGGCCACCTCCTCTGTTGTGACATACCCAATTACACCATATCAGAAATGCATTAGTCAAAGATAAATAAATGCAATCTTCACATTTAAGAAAAAAGTGACTTTACCACTTACTGAGACAGAATTTTTTTAAGAATTTAGGTCATCGGTTATAATCAGTAATAATCAGACTAGAAGCACTCCGAGAGCGCAAAACATCCGCCAAGCCAGTAATATTATTCAATTAATAGGGTGTTTTCACCGCGATGATTTCCTAGACACTTTCCTGAAGATATCATTACTAAATATGGTAACCGGATAACCTGTCAGTAGCACTATAAAGGTTTCATTACCGAAAAAGTAATCCACAATCCAGGATTTTATTCGGATCATCCCTAAACTTTAATGGGATCTCACTTGGATCAAAACTGATCATCCGACTTTTTCATCAGATAAAAATCCGTCCATTGGTTTCTGCGTAATCCTGCTGACAGACAAACAAACAGTCATAAAAACTGCACCTAAAAACAATGCCTGATAGCGGAGGTGAAAAAGCGTCTATTGTCGGTGTGAAGCCAACGTACTAAGAACTGCGGTAAGTACGGACATGTTTCAAAAACGTGGACGTATTATCTTATGATATATGTAATATGGTTTTAAGAGACTTCCTGTTATTTTTCTCAAGCGCTAAAATTTACTTATTTTGCTAAGCATTTACATATTTATGAGAAACATTATTAACAATAGCCAGTTACAATGATATGGTTTATTACTAGTTTGCTTGGCTTTATGTACAGTAATAAATGAAATAGTAAATAATTCTCCTTAGGTATGCAAATCTTCCACTCTTGTTGAAGACAAGCTATCATTCATTTTCGCCAGCGAGACATCAGCAGTCAAATAATGTCACAAATATTCGAAATTATGCTAATGGCAGCTTCTCAACAATGCAAAAAATTAAATGTAACTATAGCTATATTATTTTGTTATTTTATATCTATTTATTCACATGGCATGCATGTATCTCAGTATGAAAATGAATGTAATGAAATCCAAACAACACAATTTCCTTAATTTACACTTCAGGTAATCATCAATGCGGTAGTTTAATCGTGGAATTGGCATCAACTTGTTTGGCAGTGTATGGCAGACCTCGCTTTGCTTTGCAAGCGTCATCTAGCACTTCCAAAGCACAAGTGACTGCCAAAAAAAGCAATTCTACCGTAGTCCGTCATTTACTAGAAAGTTCACAATGCGCCAAAGGACGAGAATTTTCGGATAATTGGCACAGCAAGATCGTCCTTTCATCTCAGTGTATTGGAGTCTGTCTACATTAAAACAAGAAAACCAGTACTCTTTAGCCAGAAAGAGTTTGGTTTTTCACTTGGACTCTTCCAAGAATGTTTTGTTTCTTCATTTTTTCTTTGTTTGTTTCCTTTCTTGTTTATGATTGCCTAGTTTTGCTACATATTTCTATACTTTTCCCCGTGACATACTCTGAAGAGTGACAGACGAAAAACGCCTTTAAAGATGTTTTCAGCGCAATGTTGCAAATTTCAAGGAGACGGGATTCCATTTAGATTCTACGTATATTGCACTGTTTCGTTAATGAGTTAAAAAGCTTTATGGAGAAGAACCAATGTTGAACAGATATTCATATTTTGATTCAAGGGTTGAATTCCTAGTTTTTACCAGTTAACCCTTGTTCAGAAAGGCATGAATATTACTGATGTAGAAATATGATCTCCTAAATTTAACTTCCTCCTCCAACAGTAAAAATAAAGTGTGTTTCTAAGTTCATTTGTGTTTGGTTTGTTGCTATTACTTTATGGAGAAGACCTATAACAGTTATTAATATTTTGATTCAATAGTTGAGTCCATACTGATCTTCAGTCGTGCCTTGCTATTGTAAATGACATGAATGACGGTGATGATGATGATGATGATGATTATCATGATGATGATGATGATGATGATTATCATGATGATGATGATCATGATGATGATCATGATGATTATCATGATGACGATGATGATGACCATGATAATGATTATGATCATGATGATGATGATCATGATGATTATCATGATGATGATGATGATGATGATGATCATGATGATGATGATCATGATTATGATGATGATTATGATGTAGGATTATAATACCCTACATTCATCTTCCTTCATTACGATACCATGGATAGATCTTGGACTTAAAAGCATCAACGCTCTGGTTCAAGATAAACAGAAGTGGTGCACCGTTGCGGCCGACCTCATTAGAAGAGGAGGCACATAGAGGAAGAAGAAGACGAAGAGGAAGAGAACAGCGTGGATGGTGTAGAATTATGGAAAAGAAAGTGTCTTTTTGATATCATTTTTGGTTGGTTGATTGCTATTACTTTAAAGTGAGAGAAAAGCATAAACGGAAGATGTGGGGAGTTGTAAACGTTAAGCACTGTCTTTTACGTGGAGATTTGTTACCTCTTGAACAGACAATTGTTTCATCAGTCGTGGTGTTACGTACATGTAAAGTGTATCAGTAAACATTGCATCAAGATATTGTATGTCTAAGGATGATCTGGCGAAGAGCATTACTACAGTCTTTTTCACAGTTTTGCTTTGTCAACAATATGTATACTTTTGGTCAGAATTAGCATTGTAATCATACTTTAATTTCGGTTCAATATAATTAGCCTCATGCAGCCAAAACAATTAATATATTTACAATGTATCATAAAAAAGAAAGCTTAACTCAATCCGTCAAAAATGGTTTACTTTACCTATGACTCTTTTCGGACTTAGGATCCTCCAATGAGATGAATATATATCTGCAAAGAAGCACAATTAATAATTATCCGTGTGTTATAGATATAGCAGTTGCAAAATCAGAAGAAATTACTTTACTGTAGCCTCGTCTTTTCTGCAAGCAATTCCGTTCCGATAAAGAAATGGATGCATTCATTATATAAAGTGAGATCATTTAGTGGCACTTACCAATGGAGCACTTACGGTTTATTGAAGCTTGTATACAGTAGTTTTCCTGACCTTTTGTTATTTAAACTTGGCAAATTTCATGAACATATTTCTGGAACGAAAGAGTGTTTCTATGTATGTCTCTTTCCTCCTTTCGTTTACGATATTATGCCAAACATATGTTACAAAATATAGTGATACCATAAAGGATCAGAAAACCTTTCGGTTTGCGAGTTAGTAAACTAAAAAGCACACACAAACAATGACACCATTACAACATTTTGATTCTACAACTTTCTGTTCAAGTTAGTTAGAACACGCTTAGCACACTAAATAAAAGCACAGGTCGAGACCTCAGGGTTTTATTTAATTTATAAGCCACCCTGCTTGTATTAAGTACTACATTCGACATTAAATAGTCACTAAGTACCAAGATACCATCGAAGGCCATGCTCAGGAAGTCTTTGGAAAGTGGAGCGTTTGTGACACAGAATATACAGGAGTGGCTATGAGACAGCAACAATGGTAAACATTGGCCTGAAGGAGTCAAAAGGCATCAACATACATCATTCATGACCATTAATACAATTACAGAAGCAAACGCTTAATTACTCAGTAAAATCAGTATGTAAATCCTTTCTGGTATAGTTTAAGCGATCAATCAATGGTTAGATCAACAACGATCTTCTCTTGTGACTGCAATGTTCAAATGTTTACCTTGACCTGTTTGAAACTACGAATTCTCTGTAATATTTCCCATTAAAGAGTACTTCATTAAAGTTGGCAATTAAGCATTACTTTCATATTATCTTAGGCAATGTTAATACATGTCCTTTCAGAGACCGCCTACTGTTGTAGAGGAGTTTACGTTAAGCAATAAATATTATTTATAGCTTTTTTAAAAATACAATGTCAATTTCATTAAGAAGTGTTAAAGGCAAACGTCTGGCTTAAGTAGAATTTGCTAATGCTAAAGACCGTTAGTTTATCAACCTAATAAAGACCTGTCAGGCGATCTATCTCGCTTGTATTGACTCTGATTATTCAACAGAGTCTTAAGTAAATTGACAGAAAAGTTTTCCCTGATTTTTTGTAAAAGCACATTGGCAAGATTTAAAAGCACAAACTTTCCATTTAGTTAGACAGTTCTAAATGTACACATACTTATTAGAATCTCATCTTTAATTTCATTTATAGATCCAATATTGTTATAGGATTTTATAACATGAAGCAAGCCCACTTGAACAAATATTTCTTTTGCAATAACGTTATGCGTTAGCACACCAAAACAGCTACAGGGAGTCACCAGCTTTTTGCTAAAGGAAAATAAATTAGTTTTACAAATTTGAAAGCTTACTATTATAATATTAATAAAGCTATAACAAAAAGTGCAGGTAAACTGAAAGAATATTGAGAGAACATAAGCTGTAAGATGCAAATGGCTTCTAAGGACACTGCAGAGAAGCGTGAAGAAATAGACTTATCTTCTATCATGCCAAGTAAATGTAATTTGGAAGCCAGTATTGTAACCAATAACCTGGACGAAATTCCTCAATCTGAAAATTGTCATCAAGAGCATCAAAACGTCATCTCTAAAGTTTATGCTCCTGTTATCAAAACTCTTAAAATATTTGGATTAAGCTCAGAACCAGCATCACGATTCCATTTGCTGATACGACATGTCTGGGCACTCATTCCATTGATCTTTATCTGTTATGGGACAGGACGTGTAATTTCAATTTGGTTCTTTGCCAAAGAGAGAATAAAATGGTTGATTATTGTCACTGTCATGAATGGGCTTGGCCACATTGTGCAATATTTCTACTGTTTGAAACTGTTTTGGAGGTTCTCTGGAAATGTTAGCAAACATGCAATGTTTCTTGAGAAAGTAAATGAAAATCTGGCGCTGCCAACTGGAAGCTTTCAAGGATCTTCGGCGAAAACATTCCGACGCCGAACTCTGTCAAGTGTTGTTTTATTTTGGGTTCTGGTTATAGCAAGCATCGTATCCACTGGAATCTCAATTCTTGGATTTTTTGATTCAGTCGTGATCTTTCAAGCATATTTTACTCCATTGCCAATAAATAACGCAACAAAAATCATCGCCATATTTGAAAATGTGTCTAAAGCCATTACCTCCACGATACCAGTTTTGATATATTTTGTCTCGTGTGATACCGTTACATTTTTATTCGACCACTACCATGAAACAATCAATACATTTACGTCCTCGTCAAGGTTGACAGTAGCAAGGAATACCTCTCAGCTTCGAAAGTCTTTCAGCCATCTTGTTGATATTGCCGAAAGCGGAGATAACATGGTTTCATTCATTGCTCTCTCTGTTTACCTCTTTCATCTTGTTGTTTTATGCGTAACATTGTTATGGGTCTTTACAAAAGTGTTAAATGCTTTTGAACAAATTACTTTTTTATTCTGGGCAGCTACCAGTGCAATGTCTCTATTGGCTATATCTTTCTCTGCTTCCAGAGTAGCAGAAAGGGTAAGTGATTTCTTTAACTCGTTTCATCGTGTTAGCTTCCTGGCATCTGCATATTCAGTTTGTGAATTTTACAAATTTTTGTTGGGATTCTGTCAAAGGATAACCGTGTTAAAGTAAACATCTTTTATTGCTACATGTGTATTATAATGATTTTAGATTTGTGGGCTAAAATTCTACACATCCCTTTAGCACATAGAAACTCCTGTACCGATAGAACTTTTGCTTATTCTGTTGCAAATTTCCTGTTTGAAATTGTCAAATACCAACATTTGCAACATTTCCATCGGTCGTTCACTCTATGAATTGATCACCACAATTTTAACATATCGATGATCTAAAAACGTTTTTGGAGCATTATTTTCATCTCAACTAGAACAACAACACTAAACATGGCATTGATTATAAATGATTGATGCTTCCTCACTAATGACAAAAGAGTACATTAAAAGGGAAAAGCATTTTTTATTTTAAATTACTGTTGCCATATGCTTTATTGCAATGGTGTAGTGAAGGAGAGAGTGGACATTTGTCAACGCCGGTGGACAAATTTCAATTTTAAATATTAGCACGTACGTTGTATATAGACCCGAGTACTGATATCATATAAATTTATTCAGAGAATTGCCTCTGGATGCCACGGTACGCAGACGTAGACTATTAAAACGTTAGTGAGAGTATGTTTGCAATGTTCCCGTCTCAACCAGAATAATCCCAACAAAGCAACTAGAAAGCAGGACGATTAGGTGCAACTGAGCTATGCTAGTACGCAATACGCAAGAGGTGAACCAATAGGGCATCTTCGTTGTGTCAATGACAGTCGAAATGCTATGCTGCACGCTGGAATGAGTAGTTCAGACAGACAGACAGAGCGATAGATAGATAGATAGATGGATTGATTTTTGTCACTTTGAGGAGGTTCTAATTTCTAACAAGACTTTTCGTATGCTAATCCCTGTACCAAAATATGTCGACGCAAAGAAATAAAATTTGTAGTTTTTTAATAGTTGATTGGAGTATGATGATAATCGAATGGAGAAATTTTCTATTTAATCCTAATAGTCGCATTGTAAGCTAAGACATACTTTATGTTAAACATTCTGGTAGCGACAATATTATCACTGAGTAGATTATACAGAGTGGAACTTCTTACTAAATTTGGTTCGGAAGTTAATTTGCTAATTCAATCAGGACATAATCACTATTTCAAATTGAAATATACATTGTCTTTTTTATATTAGAATACTTAATTTAAAAGCAATGTTAACTGCACACAATATAACAGGTGTACATGATTGCCGGCTTGCTTTGCAGTATCCCGTCTCGTATTTGATCGACTTTCTTTACACTTCCCTCACCAATTGACCCATCCCGCTATTTTAATTAAGCCTTTGATAAATTACAAGCTGGTGAAGTATGACGCCTCTGCGTCAGGCATAATGAAAAATACACAGCTTGATAATACTTTTTAAATAACAGTTATATTGTTAACTGCAATTTTAAAGTGCAATAGAGGATTCCGCGGTAAATAATATACGCAGGAAAGCAATTACGGAAAATCGTGACAAATGTATTTGTAAAGAGAATTTGAACACCATCTCTTCTTGAAGACATTATCTGCATTATATTTATACTGAACAGCGAAGTAGCATGTCAAATTAAGCAAATAACGTGTCTGCATCTGAGGAATATCACGTTTTGCTGCTCCTTCTGTTGTGAAACATGAATACCCAAAGCGCTAATGCATTTATATCCAGAGAAGGGGAAAAAGTGACGTCAAGTCGTAAGAGCCATAAACCTGATCATCATTCCGTGAACAATGAAGATTACGGGAATCTTGCAAGAAATTTGACTAGGCAGGAGCTTAATTCATTTTGCATTAAAAAGTGTTATTCTGCAGTTATCATGGCTTTTAAAGTTGTTGGATTACAGAACAACATCAAGGAAGTACAATCCTTATCAACACAGCTTCAGTTAACATTGAACAGAATGTATGGAGTTCTACCAATTCTTTTTTTTGTTGCTGCCCGGTTAGGAATACTGTTTCTTACTTTCTTTTCAAATGTATATGTAAAGGCAGTTTTAATACCTTTTGATCTTTTTATCTTTTGAACTGCAACATAATACACTAAACCAGGGTGTCTAAATAGATGATAAATTGCCTGCATTTGACAGTAAACACGTTTTGCTGCTAACGTTGTTGTTTCTGCCATAAAACATGTATCAGCACAGCGTGGTTGCATATATTTCCAGAAAAGAGGAAGAAGCGATATGTAGTCGTCAGAGACGTCATCATCAGTCTATGAACAATGGAGATTGCGGGAAAATTGCAAAAATATGGCTACTAAGGAACGTAATTCATTTGGTATATACAATTGTTATTCTCCTGCTATCATGGTCTTTAATATTTTATTCTAAAATAAAAAGAAACTAAGCTGTAAACAAAATGAAGCACTTGTGATCATTTTGAAGCCATTCTCTCCATTTGCCACAAAATTCGAAAAAAAACACTCACTAATATTTCTTCTTTTATTTTTAGGGAACAGAGACTAAAAAATTCATTCAGTCATTAGAAGTTGACAATGTTGACTTAAAATGTCATACCGAGGTATATTGCTTTCTGCCATTTTTTTTAACGGTAGAGGCATAACATCTTTGATCATTTGCATCATACAGAATTTTGATCTCTGCTAAACGGTCTATTAAATAGATTCTAACTTATTATGTTAAGGTCAAAATACGTTTAACAGAACATCTCATCTGTTACCAGCACTTGCGATACTGGGAGTCAATTTAAGGATTGCTGAGGTGCACAAACAACTATACGAATTTAACTTTAAATAAATAATATTGATGCACTGATTTGCTTTTATATGCTTTTGCCAGAAAATTCGTTCCTAAAACATTTTACGATAATCATTCAAATCAGCTTTTTGTAAATATACCCTTACTTAGTTGGTTAGTCTTTACGATTATGTAGATACTTTCTACGTACTTTCTGGTGGACATTTGCTTTACTAATAGATTCCCTCTTATTTTGTTGAAGGAAATATCCATGTACTTTCGACTAGCTGATTCTTTCCTACTTCACTGCAGATAATCTCTAGCTTCTTTAGGCTAGATGATCTCTTGATATTTTGTTGCATGTAATCTCTAGCTACATTTGACCAGATGATCTCATGTTATTTTGTTGCATATGATCTCTAGCTACACTTGATTAGACGATCTCTTGTTATTTTGTTGCATATGATCTCTAGCTACATTTGACCAGACGATCTCTTGTTACTTTGTTGCATATGTTTTCCAGCTACATTTGACCAGATGATCTTATGTTATTTTGTTGCATATGACCTCTACCTACATTTGATTAGATGATCTCTTGTTATTTTGTTGCATATGATCTCTAGCAACATTTGACCAGACAATCTCTTGTTATTTTGTTGCATGTGATCTCTAGCTATATTTGACCAGATGATCTCATGTTATTTTGTTGCATATGATCTCTAGCTACATTTGACCAGATGATCTCATGCTATTTTGTTGCATATGATCTCTAGCTACATTTGACCAGACCATCTCTTGTTATTTTGTTGCATATGACCTCTACCTTCATTTGATTAGATGATCTCTTGTTATTTTGTTGCATATGATCTCTAGCTACATTTGACCAGATGATCTCTTGTTATTATGTTGCATATGATCTCTAGGTACATTTGACCAGATGATCTCATGTTATATCATTGCATATGATCTCTAGCTACATTTACTTAGATGATCTCTTGTTATTTTGTTTCATATGATCTCTAGCTATATTTGACCAGATGACCTCATGTTATTTTGTTGTATATGATCTCTAGCTACATTTGATTAGATGATCTCTTGTTATTTTGTTGCATACAATATCGGGGTATATTAGCTATTTATTACAAGAAATATTTCTGTAATTCATCGCTGTATAGTATTATTGGAATGTATGAATATCATTTTAGCACAATAAAGCTAAGTTTTAAGTTTGTTCTAGCTTAGTTCAAGTTTAGAATATGTTTCATTGATACATAACAACATCTTATCTTTTTGTCTTTGAGCTACCAGTTTAGATGGATATTTTTAGGTGTACATTTACCAATATTTTTAGTAAGATTCGTCAAGTATCTTTTTGATGTCTTAAGTTGCAGCTGCTAATGTTTCAAGCTTCATCAGATCCAGTGGTCATGACAATATGGAAACTCATTCCACTGTACAAGTCGATTATCATCTCGGTGAGTTTCGGGAGTATACTCACTTGAAATGAGATAGTATATGTATACTTTATTTGATTTGTTCATATAAATATAAAGAAAAAGATTTGAGATGCATCAGACATTCCATTCTCAGGCAAGCAACTGGAAGATTATCATGTAAAAGCCTGTTGCTTTGTGTCGTTTTTTACATCCAGTGACCCTGGAGACTTTGACAGTGTAATAGAAACATGTTGTTTATCTGTCTGTTTATTGTACAGTCCATTTGTCATTCTCTCTCTTCAATCAAAGTTGTCTGAACCAATCTTCGGTGATGAAATCAAGATATTTCAACAGTATATAAAAGTTTTAATTTCTTTTAAAGAATTGTTTAAGATGTCCTTTGACCGATGAGAAAGATTGATAGTATATATGGACGCAAAATAACTTACATTTTACTTATCAGTTGTATAATTAGTACATTTGCATCATATTTGAGCTTATGTCTTAAAATCATTATATTGTTTTGAAATCTAGAGAAAACCTTAGGTCAATTAAGAAGCAGAAGCTTTATTTTCATCAAATTGCTGTTAAAATGCGACATTGTGTGGTTGATGTCCTACTTGTAGCGTTCAGTTCTACACTTAAGAAATAACATTACAGTTATAAATGAGTTATTTGTTTCTTGAAGCATTTTACTTGCCCTATGGCCTTATACTTGCTGTCATAGTTCAAAATAAAAAGTTTACCTTTGTGCCATAGTATTACTCCACTGTTCACCTGGCATATCATATCCTAACAATCAATCAATTGATCAACCAATTATCTAATTAATCAATGTCGGCTATTTTCTATCAGATGAGGAGCCCCTTAATGGATCTTAAACATCTGCTTCTGTCATGGACTATCTTCTGCCAGTTGAAACCCAATTGGTATATGAGATCATCCCTCCATCCTGGTATTCCTTTTCACCTTCCTTGTCGCAATGTTTCGATTCCGTTGTATTAAAACTTGTAAATATTCAATTCCGTATTAAATCACGCAGTACAAAAATTTCGGAATATTGATTCTGAAAAGTTCAATGGTTAGAAAGTTCTGTCAATTTCTTTACATTCTACAGGTAATTTTGTCAAAATAACTTGTTAAAAGTACATTCGAATTTGAAATCAATTATTTTGTTCTAGGTCTTTGTCAGTGTCATCACCTACTTCACGTTCCTGTTGCAGTTTCAGTGAGACTACAAAATCATTTCTGGAATTCAACGCTAGATTAAATGCTTAATCATCAGATCTTCATCAACCATTCTTATGATAATTCATACACCTTATAAATACTGTTGTTTTTATTGTGAACCCATCAACATTCTTAAAATGATTAGCCAGTTTCAGTCCATGTTTTGTAATAAACAGATTGACATCAATCAAAACTTTCCTTTGTGACGAGTTATGTTCTGAAAGTGTCAGACGAAAAAGCTTTTAAGTATGTTTTTAGTGCACTGTCGCAAATTATCAAGGCTGATTTTCAAGTCTTGTGTCACAACAAGATAATAAAAGTTATCATTTGATCTTTTTTAGGCACACTCTATAAATATGCTGCTTATAAATACTGTTGTTGTCATTATGCTTAACCGCCTTATCAGTGACCAAAATTCAATATGATTAACAAATAATTGTAATTCATAGCATAAATTTTGAAAATACATCAGCAATTGATGTATTTTATAGAGTTTTAAGTTAAATGAAGCTTACATGTCAATTTGATCTGCAAACAATTCTTTTCACTATAAAATTCAAATAGTAATCGCTTATAAATATATATGTACTTATTTAAAAATTGGAGAAGGTTAAAGAGGAAAGTATCTCACAAAAACTTTGTCCTTCTAGACTCTTCTTTTCTTCCGTGTCATTCCTGAGAAATTATTCTCTGTTTCGTCTTTATACCTTATAACTTTAATATATCAGTCTAAATAAAGGAAGAATAAATGTAACAAAACTAAAGCATGTTTTTGACAAGCTTACGTTAGTCCCAAAACATATTGTCGTCACATACTAAAGTATCAATTGTTTTTTAGCAAGGCCAATTGAATGTTTCATTTCGTAACAGTACAATGTCGAATGCTGTACCATTGATTTCTTTCGTACATATTATACTGCTCGACAAGAATAAAACATGATTGTCAGAACATACAGTTCCAAACACTTATTGTAGCTAAAATTATTATCTTTTATTTCTTTTAGAACTGCACTTGCTTCTTTCTAAGTAACAGTCGAGGATTCTCTTCCCACTTGAGTGCTTCTGTTATCATCTGCGTTTATAAGTAGGAAACGTATACGTTCAGCTTGGTGTGAGACCTAACAGTTAGGCATCTAATCTTTAGGATCTGCCTTGATTTACCAGAGCAGATCCAAGATCTAAACTTCGTTAAGTCGACAACATACCAATAATACGATACCATAGTTGATTCTGCTTGCCAAAAAGATCCGCTTTTAGAGTCTACAACTAGCCTTGCTGTCTCTTCCTTTTTAAAAATTGCATATGATAGTGTTCTTCTTGTAATTGTATAGTGATAATTGTACTGACTCGATATCTTCAATACTCAAGATCTTTTTGGCAGAGAAAAAAACACTGTCATTATACTAGGAAACATTTTCACACAAATAAGGGAATAAAATGTTGCAGATTTAAGTTTTAGTCTAAGCAATTTTGTTCGGTCACGGTTAAACACGCACACGTTCTAACGTAACTGGCAAGGATCCAGCACAAAATCTTACCGTTCCAAAATTTTCAAGAATTATAGAACAATTTTCACATTCTTCTGACTATTTAAGCGTAAGTAAGATATTGATATCCTATAAGTTCTTATACTAGACTATTATCTACTTAATGACAGTTCAGTTCATATATTTTAAAGATCCACACCCAAAATTCGTATTATCCAAACTATTCTTAATAGACTCAGCTAGGCTAACCAAACCATGGTTAATGGATTAAGAGGCTCAGAAACCAAACTGGAGATCATACAGAATTTTGTGCTGCTCTAAGAAGTTATATAAACGCTTGTCCTTTATTTTGCGCTGCTCTAAGAAGTTATATAAACGCTTGTCCATTATTTTGTGCTGCTCTAAGAAGTTATATAAACGC
>JANTCA010047988.1:0-10867 GCA_024741275.1 Chironex yamaguchii
GCACCTATCGCATGCGTAATTGCACCTATCGCATGCGTAATTGCACCTATCGCATGCGTAATTGCACCTATCGCATGTGCTTAATAACAGGGAGTTATCGCATGATGTGCTTAATAACAGGGAGGTTTAGCCTCAGTTTAGACGTCGCTCTTGTTTCAGATTTCCGTCGAGTCAAATTCAATGTTAATGTATCCATTGCAAATTTATCTGTTAAATCCGACTTTCAAACTCGTTTTTAACTTTGCCCAGGTTTATTGTGTAACTCTTATATTATCTAACACAAGAGCGACTTGGTTTTAGACGATCAATCCAAGTCGAGTCAAATTCAACTTATATAGGTCTTGGGCCGCAATTTGCTAATTTTGAACTAGCGCGCCAAAATCACACAGCTGAAGGTTGTTAAGGATGTAACGCAAAATGAAACGTACAGATTGAAGGCGCTATTTTGCTGAGTGTGTGTTAAATTTCGGATCATTTAGCTCGACTGAAATGCGACATCTAATCTGATCCTTAGATTCAGGATGACAGCGAGGACGAAGACAAAGTATCATTTTGCGAAACTAATCTGCACAGAATACAAGCATTCATAGGATATCCTCTTACCTCTTACTGCCGAAACTTTTAATTTACAAGATGATTTAGAAAATGCCCTACTCATTCCTAGATTTTGGAATACTCCGAAATTTTATAATTTATTGTCATTTTCCTCAATCAAAAAATTCCGAGCTTCGTAACATTTTATTCATTAGAGTAAAGGTAATGGAATTATTTTGTTAAATTGTAGAACTGATACTTTGGCTTATCGGTATGGCATATCATACTCAATTTATGACAGAAGTACACTTTTTCTTTACGATTGTTCATCTCTTGTTGTAATGGTAGGTTGTGTTTGAAGGAACCGTCGGAAGTGGATTTCAAGGAGATATTGCCATCGATGATGTTGCACTAAAGAAAGGAACTTGCCCACCTCCAGGTATATTAAACCGTTCTTTGTTGGTTTTTTTTTTGCAGTTAGTACCAATAAATAGTTATTTTCATGCACTGTAAACGTTTTGGAGTAGCCGATTATCCTATGAGATTGTCATTATCTTTTTACTAAACTCTTAATAGAACAGATTTTGATGATAGGAACAATGGCATTTTGAACCAACCAATTTCTTGCGAAACTTTGTTGAGGATAGCTGCTTTATTATTGCCCGTAGGAAGAAAAGAGAACATTTTTTCATTCTGTGTAGTTAATTATTTACCGTCCATGCTTGGCTCGAGTTAGCGATCGGTTCAAGTGAAGCTTAGATCCTAGTCAGTCTTCGACTAGAGTTAGCCTTGTTCGACCCTAGGTAGCCTCAGTCGGCCATAGTCAGCCTTAGGCAGCCATGTCAGCCTCAGTCGGCCATAGTCAGCCATAGGCAGCCTCAGTCGGCCATAGTCAGCCTTAGTCAGCCATAGTCAGCCTCAGTCTGTCATAGTCAGCCATAGTCAGCCATAGTCAGTCATAGTCAGCCATTGCCACAGCAGCCATAGTCAGCCTTAGTCAGTCATAGTCAGCCATTGCCACAGCAGCCATAGTCAGCCTCAGTCTGTCATAGTCAGCCATAGTCAGCCATAGTCAGTCATAGTCAGCCATTGCCACAGCAGCCATAGTCAGCCTTAGTCAGCCATAGTCAGCCTTAGTCAGCCTTAGTCAGCCATAGTCAGCCTTAGTCAGCCATAGTCAGCCTTAGTCAGCCATAGTCAGCCTTAGTCAGGTATATCAGAACGTTTTGATATTATTCTCACTGATATCCTCACTGAACAAAGGAAGTCACCAAGCTACTTGACGCCAACACATTTTGTGAGGCCAAGAATATTACAGTTTATTACAGCACTGAATCATTCCAAATAATGGGATCTCCTCCCATCACCTGGTCTTGAAACCAGGGCAACACCATTTCCCCCATGCATTTGCAGAGGAATCTATGTTGAAATCTTGATTGAAAAATGCGAAACAGCAGCTATGGGGAAAACAAATGTTACATTAGACAAACCTTTAGCAGAAGTACGAAAATACCCCTGTTTGTACGATAAATCAGATAAGGGATACAAATGATATGCTCCCTCTTTTAAATGGCTGTGATATCTGAAATAGTTATATAGCGAAAGGTACTTGAATTGTCTTCCTTTACCCAAGAAGCCCATTTCTTGCACTGAATTATGGAACTGGCCATGCTAGTGTAGCCAAGTTCTCCGAGACCTCTGAATTAAAACAAGAGCAACTTCGAAATCTTTTTACAAATTATTTTTTCACTGAGTGAGATCAGCCAGTTTAAACTCAGTGTTCGAACTGAAAGGACTTCTTGCTTGAATAAGCTTCACTGGAAATTTTTCTCTCACCCTGTGAGATTATCAGTTCCTCACTTGTGTGAACCAGGCTTTTAAGCGTCATTTGATAACCCATCCAGAGATTAATGGGGAACTCAGTGTTCTAACTGAAAAGACTTCTGGCTTGAATTAGTTTCACTGGAAATGTTGATCTCACTCAGTGAAATTGTCATGTTCTCACTTGTGTGAACCAGGATTAGAAACGTTATTTGATAACCCATTCGGAGATTAATGGGTGATTACTTTCGTTCGGTATTTAAGCCGACTCTAATTTACAAATGGAGACATAAATTTACAAGAGTGTAGATATAATTGTCGGAGGTAACTTGAAAATACGGCAATATGAGTATTGTAATCGCATGGCAACAGGATTTTAACTAATATTTGTCTTTTATTAGGCTTTTGTACATTCGAAAATGGAATGTGTACTTATGTAAACGACAAAATAGGTGATGATTTTGATTGGATAGTTGGATCAGCGGGCACGCCTTCATTTTACACTGGGCCGGCTACTGATCATACGACAAGGAGCAAAAATGGTGAGTGTTCGATTATCTCAGTGTTTCTATTGTCAAATATAGAAACTGTATTTTACATTTTATTTGTTTTTTACTAACCCTATGGCACTTAGTTGCCAATGGTTGCAACTGCCATTGCTTGGAGTGAGGACGACGCATCTGTGTTTGTAGAGGTCGTGGTGAAGTGCAATAAGTAATAAACGGCCCTATTTTAAGTTGAATTACTATTAAAGTTGAATTATCATTAGTAATCAGTTTTTGCGTTAACGTCTAAAAGGTTCGGACCTTAAATGTAGGGGTTTGCAATTTCTAGCATTATTTTTCGGATATAGCAGGCATTAATATTTGAGCAAATGTTTATGATTTCTTGGACACAATTTCGGCCTGAAAATCGTTTGAAAGCGACGTTTTACAATGCCCAAAATTAAAAAGTTGGTCAAGCTAAAGGCGGAAAACTATGAAATTGTCATATTGAAGGATCACGATAAAACCTTTGGTGAAGTGGATTAGCCAGACCACGACGCATGCGTTGTCACAATTAAAGATGAAGAGTCTAACACATAGCAAGGTTTTTGGGTGAAGGGCGTGGTCTGTATTGCTTTTATTGTGCATATAGATTACGTTAAACAGAAACCGGAAAGAAGGTTCTTTATAGTTTGGAAATTAGATAATTTAAATGATAAGTAAACATTTTTCTCCTTTTTATAGCTCACACGTAGTGTAAACGCAACCAGGGAAATTTCTAATTAGCAAGGTGTCGACTTGAAGGATGTTCATTATACTTTTCGATTTATACTCAGTTCAGTGTTTTATTTATGACATCTAGCGATCTTTTTGCAGTAGTGCTGTTAACGTTAGACCTCGTTTACAACATTTTTGCCAGATCATTAACATTTTTATATTGATTTTTTCTTTTCAGGGAAGTATATATTTATTGAGGCGTCTCAGCCCGTGTCAGGCAAAAAACGAGTTGCTGGTCACAAGGCTAGATTAGTTAGTGAACAGTTTAACACATTAGGAGCCAAGAGTCGTTGCTTTTCTTTCTGGTATCACATGTATGGAGCTGACATTGGTAGCTTACAAATTATATACAAGACCTCAACAGGATCCAAACCAGAAACAATGATTTGGAATTTAACAGGACAGCAACAGACAAGCGGCACGGATCCATGGAGATACGCAACAGCCCCTATGCGAATGGACTCAGATCACATGGTAAGATACATACAGTGCCCACCGTCTCTCTCATATGTGCGGACTAGTTTAGAAAAGTCTATTTAAGATTGTGTATTAAGTCGCGGATGGTACTTTTTGATTCAATACTATTTGTCTGTGTACTGTTCAGGCTTTGCGGAGTTTCTTCTTGTGCCCTCTGACCCACAGAAGTTAGTGGTCAAGCGAGCTCCTTGAAACATTAGGTGTCTGTCCCGATAACGGGGTACGCCGTAGCTGAGTCAGCTGAATGGCGTTAATTACAAGTACATCGGCTGGAGTGGCACAGTTGACGAATCATCCGTCTCGGTGAATTGATTGTAACGCGTTCAAATCCCCGTACTGTATCTTTCTCTCCTCGCCTCCCTTGAAGTATTGAAGTCTAACCGTTCTGTTCTAAATGTGACTTGGTATTGTTTAAAGGTAAAGTAGCTGTTATTGAGAGTCAAGAAATATTTTGAAATATCTAAGCTTTTCACCTTGTAGTGGTCATTTTACCTTGTGAAGAGCAAAACAATTAAAATAGCAAGCAAACAAACACATAACTGTTGATTTTGACTTTCTATGCTGTCACCCTTGGTATCACCTTCATTTTCCTTTTTGTAGATCATTCTGCAAGGTGTTCAAGGTTCAGGATACAGAGGTGATATTGCCGTGGACGATATTCAAGTATTAAACCAGGCTTGCACTGTCCTGCCACCAGAAGCAGATCCCAACGGGCCTCCCTCTCCAAAACCAACTACCCCATATCCAAGAACAGGGCCCACTACCATACGTAAGTGTACTGTCGTTGGAATAATGTAATCATACCTGTGTTTCGCGTTGTCTTGAGATCTTCACATGTTGTTTTGCAGGGTCAATGGGTCATGACAAATTTCCAAAATGGACACAAATCTGGCAATGGGTAGATTTGTTTCCATTTTGGAAATTTGTCATGACAACTTGATTCTTCTATCATTATTTTTTCTGACCAATACCGACTTGTAGTACTTGATTCTCATGTCACTGTCTCTTTCTTTTATATTTTCACCCTTTATAGCGAGTGGCCCTCTTAATTGCCAATTCGAAACTGGATTTTGCAGCTACACCCAGGACAGTTCTGATAGATTTAACTGGACTCGTGTACAAGGGTACACCCATTCCCGTGGGACTGGACCGTCCGTAGATCATACAGTAGGGAAAGGAAGTGTTGGACCTCTTGGCCCAGGTTCATTGACCCATTCTGGTGGAAAGTGCATCCATGTTCTAAATGGCGCTTGGAATAAACCAGCGGACGACCAGCCGATCGTGTTGTACGAGGGATGTGGACAAAGTCGTCTCGAATTTAAATTAGAGAATGGTTTCCTTAAATTGACCAAATACAATATGTGTGTAAGACCGAAAGGATCAAGCACGGCCGAAAATACTGAGGTAAATAGATTACTTCTGTGAACTTTATTAAGCACAATAAATGCCCAAGAGAATGCGATCGGAGTTGAATTACAATAGGTTTTTGAGCTTTGCTATTGAACTGTTTAGGCGTCAGATTTGCATTCGTGAGACCCGGCTTTGACGCTCTTATAGACATAACCGTAACCATACTTTTGTCGAATACTGTGAGTGTTAACCTGTGTTGTCCCGGGTTAGTGCTATCAAATTTTCGTTACAAGGTCTTAAGTTGTGGCAACCAGGGCTGTACCCAAAAAATAGTTGCATCTGTGTTTCGGTACAGTGTGTGAATACACTGCTGGGTAATACTAAAATACTACTTGACCTAATAGGAATACACTATTAGGCCTAATACGAAAACAGTATTTCGGCTTAGTATGAAAATGTTTTTTCGACCTAATATCGAGAAATTTTAAACCAGTGCGAATTTTTGACCTATTTTGAACACGTTTTTCGCAGTGATATGAATACACTATCCGGCCTATTACAAAAGCCAGGGGTTGCCACCAGGGCTTTTTTTATGTTCTAGGGAGTCACCGCTTATCAAGGCTAAAAGCCACCCGAGGATAAGGCTGTACCAAAAAAAATAGTTGCGTCTGTTTTACGGCCCAGCGTGAATTGTTCAAATAGGAATAATTACAGCTATTCCGTCCAATACAAAAACACCCATGGCTATTACTAAAACGCTACTTGACCTGATACGAATATACTATTTGGCCCGATACACTATTCGGGCTTATACGAATACACTGTTTGGGCCTGGTATGAAAACGTTTTTCGACCTTGTACCAAAAAACGTCGAACTAGTGCGAATATTTGGCCTACTTCGAGTACGCTGTTGACCCTGATTTGAATGACACTATCCAGCCTATTGCAAAAGTCAGGACTGACCACCGATTCTACTCTGTTTTTTTTCATGTTAACTAAATCCCCATAGTGCCGGCGTTTTAAAATGCCGTTTAAGTTTAAACAGTACACCGGCGGGTCGTTGGTGACCATTAAAGTCTGTTAACAGGTGAGTAATTCGACTATAGGGGAACAAGGAAGGTAGAAAGACATGGCCTTTGACCTTTGGGTAGTGTCTCTGTAGCCACAGGACTAAACAACGTCTCGAAATTTGCTTGATTTTAATCTTACTAGGAAACTTCTGTCGAGGAAATTTTTTTAACGAATTTGGCAGCCTTGTTGAGCTAACAAAGGGTTACACGATACCGTAATTTTTTTCTTTTGTCCTTTTCAAGGTCGGTGTCAGTGACAAGTGTGGCAATGATAAATGGCAAATCCTGAGTACTGGTGTCATTCAACACGTGCCAAGCAAGAAGTGCCTTATTCCAAAAAACCGATACTCAAATCCACCGAACAATAACAAGCTGGTTATTTCAAGCACATGCAACTATTTCAGCCAGAAATTTTCTTGGGTTCCAAGTATGTACACCTTTTTGTGTCACTGTATATTCGGATTCCTTTATTTTAAGATTATTTTGGCGTAAAGAAAATTGTATCTAACGTGCACTTGAGGCCATTTTTTTGATTACCTCCTTGGCTGAGGTAGCCGTATTGCTTTCAAATGCTCTCCTTGAAACAAATGGCTGATCAGTGATTAACAGAATCTTTATAATGGAATCCCTCACATAGTCGCTAGTGTTATTTTCAGATGCTCTTGCACATGCATGCGTGCATGCACTTGTCATTCTTCACAAAATACGCATAAAGTACAGGTGGTCCACTCCTAATGTGAGCAGTAAGGCCTTGTTCATTATTATAGTATAGTAAAGCATAGTCAAGCATAGTATAATATAGTATATAATATTACATAGTATAGTATAGCATAATATATTAAAGCGGAGGGAAGCATAGTAACATATTTCAGCGTAGTATAGTTACGCATAGCATAGGACATCACAGCACATTGTCGGAGAACAGTGCGTAATTTCCCACGCCTAGATTAATTGTTGGTAGCCCCTTCGCCCTTACTTTGAAGGTGTTTGAACCCAGGATCGCGCCGTTTCCCCGTTTTACCGTCCACGTGCAAGATACTACCTATAATTGTACGTACGTTCACGTTTTGTTAGCGTCTGTTGTTGTATTTTTCAAAGAATACGCTCAGATGATTTACCTTTTAAATTTTATAGCTCTTGGTTTTTATGCATTCATCGAAACGTCATCACCGAGGAAACCTAACGACACAGCCCGCTTAATTTCACCACAAGTTACAACACCCAAACAATGCCTTAAATTCTGGTATCATATGTTTGGTGCCCATGTGAATCAGCTTAATGTTTACCTTAAAAATGCTACTGGGTTGGGACGTCCAGTCTGGTCCAAGTTTGGAACGCATGGCGACCTATGGAGATCTGCTCAAGTTTATATGACAGCCAAAACACCATATCAGGTATGAGACATTTAGTGGCACCATTTTCTCAAATAATGACTTATTTTCGCATGCTATTGAAACCATGTTGTGGCATTGATGGGAGCTCATTTTTTCCCAGTTTGCTAGTTTTGGTCGGTTTATGAATTTCATAAATATTCTTTGTCATTTCACCCCTGCCCCTCCGGTTTTATTTCGTTACATCTTGTGACGTAAATGGCGGCAGAGGGTAGAGACATTGCTACGGACTCCCAAGCCTTTAAGCTCTAGTTTTCTAGTTTTGGATAACGATTTAAGGGAGGTAAAGTTGAAAATTCTATATTTCGTAAGTCACACACTGGTTTCACGGCGCTACAATTTCATTGAAGTGAGGCGATCAAATTCTGAAGGGCCCCCTTGACGACCTATTCAGCCACTGTTTGTTGTTTATAGATTCTGTTATGTCTTGTATGTCTTTGCTTTTTCTGCGTCTTGTCCGCTCTTGTTTGAAAAGGAGAGGAAAACATTCAGATATTCTGGACCTGGGAAATAGTATGGACCGTTAGCCATTGCTATACGGATCATACTTATCAAAGTAAACGAGAAGTAATTTCCCTCTCGCTTTCCAGCTGATGACCATCTGAGTGCACTGCAAAGCTGAGAAACGTTATGTACTCCCGGTTATGCATTATTTTATGAACTCGTGTTATTAAGGATTTCTATTGTTTCACGCTGTATTTTATTAGATTGTATTCGAAGCCATTCGCGGTAATGGATATATGGGAGATGTTGCCATTGATGATGTCGAAGTGGTGTCCTCCTGTGGAGCCCCATGTAAGTATTTTGTTGATGTCAACAGGGAGTGAGTTGTTGTTGTTGTTATTGAAAAAGCAAATCCTATGAATCCAGCAACATCCACGGGCCTTTTCCAGAAGTCTTCCATTGTGAGGTCAGTCGGGTCCTGGGGACAATTGCAGGGATGGGGGAGGTCATGTGGCGTCCTATTGCATTTTAGACAATAGTTGTCCACTGTTGAGTCCAGACAGGAGAGGTATAAGTTAGTGAGTAGCTGGAACCAGGGCGTTCCTTCCTTGTCAGTAGTTTTCTTGACGGTTGAATATCAGGTGGGACGTTGTCCAGGAGGGGATTTGGTCCAAGTCCAGCCCTGGTTTGCTCCACGAAGCATAAGTTATTTGTTTTTGAGTTTCTTGGATGTTCGGGTGGTGAATTGGTTAAACTGTCTCGTGATCTGTGGAATAAAGAATGGCCTTCATTTTCCTGGGTTCGGGTTGAAGGGTGGTTTTGGTGTGGGCGGGTTTGCATTGCTGCAGCCAGGTATTGGGCGGCAAGAAGGTCTGTGTGTTCTTCAGTAGGTGGGATTTTTGTTTCTTGGTGGCGGTGTGGTATTTAGGACAGTTTGTGGCAACCAGTGGCTTTCCTGGAGGGAGTGTTTTGGGTTCTTTGAACTTTTCCAAGGTTGGTTTTGGATATTTGGGGACTCCAGATGGGAGCTCCATAATTGATGATCGGGCGGATAAAGGCTTTGTAGGTGCCGAGGATGCATTCCTTGTCCTGGCATCAGTCGGTGCTAGTAAAGGCTTTAAGGCCTTTTGTCTTTAGGAGGCTTTGGAGGAGTAATATGGAGATGAGCTTGAAAGGGAAGGGGGAATGCCGGGAGGAGAGATTGGGTCAACAGTTTATTTTAACACTGAAGGTCGAGGTGAGAAACAAAGAAAACCTTTAAGAATATTTCTACCAAAGGTAGTGACGAAATAGTTCTCGGGTAGAGACGTTTCTGGCAATATGTACCGCAGGAACTTGAAAGAGAACATAATTTGTTACAGCGATACTCCATTAATTTGTAAGAACAGATTACGTAGGGAACAACATTTTTATTTAATGTAGCATTGACTGCATGATTATACTGGAAAACTGCCGTATCTTTAACACTGTAGTCCACAGAATGCAGGCTGGGTTAGTAAAATTCACTAAGGGCGACCAGAGAGTATATCAGTATATGTAATGGAGATACTTTACAACTAGGCTGTGATATACAAATTCCAGTTGGTTTATCCTCTAATAAGAGATCTCTTAACCTTTTGAGGTTTCTTTGAGCCTAAAGTCCACCAAAGCTTAATATCGTTGGTCTTAAACCAAAGTAATGAAATTGCTGGGAAGCAATTGGTCATATAAGTTTGTGAAATCTATCTGAAAGCCCGTAGAGCTTTCCAGAACAGTATAGAACACTATAGAACATTCTAGAAGCTTTTAGAACAAAATAGAATCAAATGGAACCTCCTACAAGCTTCATGTAAATATTGCATCAGTATTGTTCTTGCAGCACTGGGGAGGTTTCTAGAAGGTACTAGACATAAGTGATCATCTCTAGAAGGTCCTAGGCGCACTTGACAATAACAGTAAGTTATTTTAAGTTATGCTTTGGTATTCAGAACCTGTTTTTCTTCTTTTTGCGAAGTGGAGTGCACTTTTGAGGAGACATCACCACCCTTATGTGGATGGATGAATGTAAGAGGGTTTGATAATTATGACTGGACACGCGCTAATGGAAGAACTGCTAGTTTCTTCACCGGACCAAGCAATGATCACACATATGGCAACAGCAAAGGTAAGACGGCTTGTTTTACTGTATGATCGCATATAGCACCAAAAGACATGGAAGGTAGTTTGTTTGGTGGAGATTGGTCAGCTCATACGAATATTAAGATGTAGATTGAAATAGTTTGTAAAGGTATAAATTGAAATAGTATGTAAAGGTGTAAATTGAAATAGTATGTAAAGGATTCATATATACACGCTGGGCGTTGGAAGAGTTCAATCACTTATGTTTACCAATTTCTTCAGTTCAAAACACCTGAACAGTTGTAATACGTTTTCAGAAAGCTGCCGTGCTTTATGTCTGTTTATCTGTCTGTCTGTCTGTCTGTCTATTTACTAGCACGTCTGCCAGACTGCCTGTCTTTTACATCGATTTTAGTGTTGG
>JANTCA010047999.1:0-18448 GCA_024741275.1 Chironex yamaguchii
CATCTGCGAATATTGGAGTCTGTCTACATTAAAACTAGAAAACCAGTACTCTGTAGGCAGAAAGAGTTGGTTTATTCACTTGGACTCTTCCAATGTTTTGTTTCTTCATTTTCTTCGTTTCCTTTCCTGTCTAGGATTGGCTAGTTTTGCTACATGTTTCTTATAAATAGGTTGCCATATACGTATACTTTCCTTTCTGACGTTTCATACTCTGAAGAGTGTCAGCAAATTTTCAAGGCGATATACGTATTCCTTCTAAACCAAGCAATTAAGACACGAAGTTGCTTTTCAGTGTAGCACAGACATGTACTTAACAACAACAACTAAAACATTACAACTTTATTTCTCTTTTGGTTTCCCTTGTTATCACTATGTTCCCCCTTGGGATATTCAACATTTGCCGCCTTGTTAATTACTAGTTAAAGTTTCTTACATCTTGTCACTTGTTTCTATATTTTTGTGCTAAAATATTACACATATTTTTGTAGTGATACCTTGTCTAATAATTTCTCTCAAGATGTCGATAGTTTTGTTATTTAATGTCTAATAGTAGTTTATTAGTTAAAGTAATGTTTCTTTCTTTGAAGATTATCAGCCTTGTTCTAATATTTATTAGTAGAATTTTAAATCAGTTGAGTTATAGGATAACAATATTCATATTATACTGCAATAAGAAATATAAACGTTACTTTTAAGGGCAATATTTTATTTTATTCTGGGCCATATAAAACTTGGAAGGTAAATGTAACATTTGGCGTTTACAGGATTTATACTTTATTAAAAAGTGAAAACTTGACTAGAAACCAAACGTGTGCTCTACTCCGGAAAGGAACGCAAATATGTAAGTTTCGATTAGGGATCGTCATTTCCTGAGATGAGTTAGGTAGACAGGAAGCCTAGTGATAGTCCGACACATGCTTAAGCAAAGGGCGAAGTGAGATAACAATTTTCAATTCTTGCTGCTCGCGTGCAATGCTGTAAAATGTTTCAAATGTGTTTTTTAATTGTACCTTGATTGTAGAGACAAGCGAAGCAGTGTATCAGTATGTTCATTTTATTAAAATGACATTGCAGCCTGGATCAGGTAGGAATTTATGCCAGTTTCCCAGTCAATTCTTCAAACCTTGCATATTAAGTGTATTGTCGTGCCAGCTTGGTACATTTAATTTCTATTTCTTCCATAGCAAACTGTTGCAAATGATAAGACGTAAGTAGTCTCAGGAGTTAGTTATCTATTTATCACAATAAAAGTTTATATGGAACATAATATCGGAGATGTATAATTACTTATGGTATTTTCATGTTTTATAGACAATTCGGTTCAAACTGAAGCTTTGGAGAACTTACTTGAAATTTTATGCGCATCCCCAGATAAACTTGGTTCTTATCTTGTGACAGATGTTGACTGGATCAAAGTAAGTTTAATTTTGGTCGTGGTTTGAATCGTTAGGCTTCAAATAGTTTCGGAATTGTGTTGTCAATAAGCTGTTATTTCTAAATCGGGTACTCAATTAAGTGAAGATTTTGAGAATAATATCCATCTACTTTTAATGACGTTATCTTTATGTTTTTGCTATTGAAAATGCTGTTGTTTTTCCTTTGTCGCAATATCGGTGTTATGTTTTGTATTGCATTATAATATAGCAACTGTTTTTGCATTACATTAATTTTTATTGGATTTTACTGTACTGCATTGCATTCCATTGCATCGCATTGTTTTGCATCGCATCGTTTTGCATTTTGTTAGATTTTATTAGATTAAATTCTATTATATTTTATTGTATGGCATTCTGTTGTATTTGATTTCATTTGATTGCATTGCAGTGAACCGCATTGTAATGGTTTGCGTTGTATTGTGTTGCTTTTCACTGTACTGAACTTGATTTCTTTGTGTTGAACTGTATTACGTTGTATTATACTGCATTGCGTTGCCTTGTATAACTTTGCATTGTATGATATAATCTGGTATTGCATTGTGTTGGTTTGCATTGTATTGTATAATATTGAATTTTATTGTTTTGCATTGTATTGTACTCTATTGCATTGTATTCTAAACCACTGTTAAGCACTACGTTAGTTTGCATTTTTCTATACTCTTTTGCATTGTTTTTTACTGTATTGGATTGTATTGCATAATATGGCATTGTATTGTGTTGTATTGTTTTATGCTGTATTGCATTGTTTTGTAATGTAGTGTATTGTATTGTACTATGTTGCACTGTATTGTATAGCCTTGCATTGCGCTGCTTCGCATTTTATTTTATTGTGTTGGATTTGATTTTATAGCATGGCATTGTGTTGTGTTAAATTGTCGTGGTTGTAAAATGGAATAATGGTTAAGTAATGGTGATCGCCGCCCCGCCCCCCCCTCTCCTGCAACCAGACCCCTTTCCTGCTGAATCAAGACAGTTCTCAGTCATGGCCTGGATTTTCCCTCTATAAATTGGTTGTCTGGGCACACGCTAATAAGCAGCTAGTTTTGCACGTATACGTCATGTATTACATTGTAGTAGATAGATAGAGGGCGGTAATCTTGTGTTGAAAACAGAGGTAAAGTGCATTTATTACGAGTCCGGGGAGTGACGTGATAAACTATCAACATTTGACTCTCTACTCGCCTGTAGACATTCATGAACTCAGGAAAAGAAGAGATCCGGTACTTTTCAGCACGAATCATAAGCATGCTCTTCTGGAATTTCTCACGAGATGAACAAATAAAATATTTACAGAAGCTGACGGGAGAAATAGATGGACAAGCAGTAAGTGTCGCAAGTTCTAATTTTGTGTTCTTATTTTGGCTTCCATCCACATGTTATTTTAAGGGTCATCTTTGATATTTAATCTTTGTATTTTGAACTAGTCTCAGTTTGATCAAGGACGTTTTTGAACAGATGATAATCTAGACTTAATTACAGGTACAGCGCATGTCACTTTCCTGAGATATTGATCTGTAGTTCTTGTATTCATAGAATATAAACTGCCACGATAGTCGATCATGGCTGACGTTCATGACTTTTGTGCTCTTTGGCAGTTATGCCAAAGATGTGTAGCTGCGATGTTGAGTTTTGTTAGAGTGTGTTTACACTGTTGTCGAAGTCAGTGACGAGAGAACATAAATCAACTTAGGTAAATAAATGAGACTAACATGGTACTGTTAGTACCCGTCATATTTCTAGTGGGTTTTTTTGCGTGCAGATCTTGGGTTCTTTTCCGATCAATTATTAACCAATTAATCGATAAATTGAGCAATTTAATGCAAAAAGTAAAATTCCAAGAATGACAATATCAATGTCTTATGAGATTAAAATAGAGTTTGTGGTGCTGACTACGATCAAGACAAACTTGAAATTAGAACTGCATAGACAATATAGATTCTTCTTTTGCACGGATCTGGAATTTTTCATGTTTAAATTTATGTCATCTTTTCTTGATAGCCTCTTGAAGTTAAACACGGCATTATTCTGACACTTGCCTTCTGCATCACACAATTCAAAGAAAGTAAAATGGAGCTTGAGGACATGGAAGTAAACGGCAATGGAAACTGCGAGATGTCTGTTGTACAAGATACTGTCGTCAAAATAGGTTTGTAATTTCGTTTGAAAACTTCACATTAAACCATTGTTACTGTTTTTCACTTCGTCTTCATCCCTGTAGATAGGAGTCGCCACCAGTTGCGGCCTGGCAACAAGGGCCAGGGAGGCATTACAGAGAGGGCTAGGGAGGCGCTAGCAGATGTTTAATTGGGCGCCAAAGTTTAGATGGGGCGCTAAAAATTAGGAGGAGTTCGGTCGTGCTGTACTAGCCTAGTATCATGTAGCACAAATGTGCCAGGTTAAGGTTTCCAAAGGTGCCGTTCTCAAGACATACAAAGGCGCTTTCATTGACAATAGGCATTTTTTATTCTTCGTCCAAGTCGCCTTCCTCACCTCCTGCAGCAGTATAATACATCTCGTGATCTTCAGAGGGCCCTTGAATGTTTTTGCCAGATATACAAGCTGGATTGTGACAGATGCGCTGACGCGCTATTTAGCTTTTTCAAGTCATTCAATGATGATGATGATCATCATCGTCATCATCATCATCATCATCATCATCATCATCATCATCATCATCATCATCATCATCATCATCATCGTGATCATGATGAGGATGATAATGGTCACGACGACGATGATGATGCTAGCAGTGATGCCTATGTCTAAGCTGACATTTTCATAGATAAGAATTGTGCACAAATCAGAGCAGTAAGGGTCGTAGGTGCTGATAAAATAATAGGTGGAGTTGAGGTTGAAACAGTAGAAGAGAAACAGAAACAAACAAGGCCCACTTCCTATATTGATGGACTTACTATCATCTGTCAAGCAGATTATAAGTTGATAGACACATACCCAATGCTCTGTCAGGTGTATTTCATTGCTATGGCCGTCCCTGTTAGCTCCACTACCGCGGAACGGTCGTTTTCAGCACTGAAGAGGATGAGATGAAGCACGCTCCACCAAAGATTGGAATCCCTGCTGGCAGTGACTATGGAAATTTTGTTGCGGCAAAATGTAGAATATGTCATTGAACTGTTCGCAAAAAACCTCAAAGGAACTTTCAAACGCTCATTTACAACACTTTTGCTAAAATCTGCCACGTTCGGTAGTTTTTTGTAACTGCGTTTACAAAGCCTGAAAGGGCAATATTAGTAAACACAAAAGAGAGACTTTGATGATGAAGCTGTTATTGACAATTTTCTTCAAAGATGCCTCTTTTGAATGTATGAAATGAACCATGCTTCATAAAATCAAGGGAACATTTATACCAATGTTTGACTACTTTGAATTTGTTAAAGACAGAGATAAGACAAGATTTTTAATGAGAATAGCTGGATTTTTATAGGTAGTTAAACTTAAGGCCACTCTTGTTACATATTGTTTTCTTCTGCCCAGTTTAGTTGTGTTTAAGAACTGATTGCATTTTGACAGTGATTACCCTGTTTTAGTGGCATGTTTTACAGGAGATGCAGACTTAAAGATATCATTAGTCTGATTCGTAAATCATACCTCTTATCGTGGAAACTATTTTAGCCAGAAATGAAAGTCAGTTTCTTTGTATTTTCTTTCTAATGCCTTGTTCAGCAAACTGTGCTCATGTAGAGATCAGTTTTTAACTCACGGTTAATTCCTTTGTAGAAGAAATAAACGGAGTTATCCAGATCGGTTGAGTGTGAACTTGTTAGTGACGCTACAATTTTACCATAATGCTTTTGGTTGAGTGGAAATTCGATTGTTTTGTAACCCATCATCCCATCATGAGGAGAACGAACTGGCATTATTGAAGTGGAGTTTGTCATGTCATCATTGGAAGAACCAATCAGGATCAACGGCAGTGGCGGGTGGTGGGGTTTTTCGTTTGGAGGGGCGGGGCGTTGTCAAATTTCAGATTTCGGTGTGACCCAATATATTTACAGGGACCACGCCCCTATTTCGAATTAGAGATGTTACATGAGAACAAAAATGTAACTTTTAGGTCTGTGTTGCCCAGGAACCAGATTTAGTAAATCTTCGATAAAATGTTTACTTTATAAAAACAGAAGTTACAAAGGAAGGTTACAGCAATTGTGGTATCATAAGAGCAATACTTGACCGTAAGTTCGCCACAGGTGCGCTTTGATTCTGTTTACTGTGTACTGTGAGACGTGGCAGTGTCACAAGTTAATGAACTGTGATGCACACATTAGCTGTAAACACTATGGACGTCCTGATTGCTTAGATTGAACTGGTGAATTACAACAATAACAAAGGGCATTTCCATCTCCAGTAAACGTTCGTCACCTTCTGCCCTCATTTTTATCTGTTTTAGGTTACGACTGCATTTCCGTAACCTTGTTGAGCAAGATAAGAGTGAAATATTTTAATGATTAATACTAGTGCATCGATGGCATAAACTTCAAAGGGACTGTTAGTTAAATACAGTCACCCGTTTAATATTTTGTTGAATGCGATAAATCAGCTTAACATGGTTTTGATGATCGTGGATACATCAGCTAAGACAGCCGAGAACTGATTTCAAACGCGAAATTCTTCGGCAAGGACATTTGAGTTGTTAGAGGCCCATATTCTTGGATTGGGCAGACCTTAATTCCGAGAGTCATCGTTCCAATCCATGTGTGGACATTTTGCAGATATGATGTGGGAACGCCTAAACAGCCTGTACTTTCTAGATATGTGGCCACGTTAGGACGAAAGACACGGATGGCATTATTTTCATTAGTTGTAAGTTATTAATTAGGCCTATGTCTTAGGATGCAGAGGCCTTAGAGATGGCGAAGGTAGCATCTTCTTCTTCTTCTTTGCGGCGTTTCGCCCTCAGAGGGCATTGCCTGCTTCATCGGTCCATTGTCTTGACCGATTCCGATCGGCAGCAACCACAGCCAGGTGATCAAGCCACGAGGCGTCGTATGCTGTACGGCTGAATCCCAGTGGCTCCATCAGCAACTTTTCAGCACTCTTCTTGAGGTAACGCGTGGAAGTCATTGAAGGTAGCATGCGTCTGTCTATTGATAAGTACGTTTTGTTGTAACAGAGGGATTTCTTTGAAGTTCTGTTTTGACCTTCTTGCTGATGAAGAGTTCCTCTCACTGTTATCGTGATAAGTAAAGAACTATGCTTAATAGATGCACCGGCTTGTTATTACAGTAAATGTATAGCACTAATACTAGAACTTAATTATACTATAGTTTTCACTGCTGTTACTATCTCTGTCTATTACAGCTCAGCTTTTATATACAGAAGACACATTATTACAGAACGGAGCTTGTATGGCCATCGGTGAATTGGGAAAAGTGATGGCCCTGCCTTTAGACGATGGAAATGATGAAAGGGAACATAGTTCTTTACCAGGTATGTGCTTCGGCTATTGTGATTACTAAGTGTGTGAACCAGAGATATTTGTTTTCGCTTACTTTCAACGGAGTATAACAGTTGATAAAAATACGTGTGCTGTCAGTGTGTGCTTTGTTTTCTTTTTCAATGATACTCAGAAGTACTTTGTACTTTTCGAGAGTCGGGAGGTAAATAGAAGTAGGTTTGAAAGGTTACCTGACAACATCCATGTAAAATGTAACCAATTGTGGTTTTACCTTATTAAGAGGATGTTGACGGGGAATATAATCCATGTTAGCATTGCTAAGAGAGTGTAAAAGACTATTTCAGTGGCATTTTTTGTAGCTTTGTAGGTAGGTTATATTTTTGGAGACTGATCGATCCATGCCATCGGTATAAAGTAATTACTATTGTTTGCAATGAGTTTTATTGTAGGGGTGCTGGCGTAAATATTTAGCGACCATTATGCTCATAACTCTTCAATGATTTTAATTGTTAAATTCTACATGTAACTGTTATTTACTTTTTAAGTTATAAATTTATTCATGCATCTATTGATTTATTCATTAATCGATTTATTAGTTTTCTAAACAAGTGATTAATCGATTTATTGGTTTGTTTATTTATCCATTTGTTTATTTTTATACTATCACCTTGTCTATATTTTCAAGTTTATGTCTGTATTTCTTTCTTTTTCCCTTTGTCTCTCTGTTTCTTTCTTTCTTTCTTTCTTCTTCCTTCTTTCTTCCTTCCTTTCTTTATTTTTCTTTCTTTCTTTCTTTTTCTTTCTTTCTTTCTTTCTTTTTCTTTCTTTTTTCTTTCTTTCTATCTTTCTTTTTTCATTCTTTTCTCTTTCTTTCTGCTCTCTTTTGTTTCTTTATACATTCATTCATATCTTTGGCTGCTGTGTTAGTTTCTTAGGGATTTTGAATTTATGAATTTACATTTTCAAGTACGTATCAGTTATTTTTTACATTTATTTTTCATCGTGTAATTTGCAGTTGATAGGCAACATTTTTCTTGCATTGTTCTAGGTCTAGCGAAGAAAATTAAAACAGAAAATGGTGAGTTATTGCATAACTAGGAAACAGATTTTGAAATAGTCACTTGCACATTGCAGTGGCAGGATTACCCTGGATTACTCTAGGGATATTACCCTACAGGACGAGAAAATGATTGGGTCATTTTCACAGTAGAGTTAACAGACAGTTGCAGCACAGCCCTGTTCATTATTAAACTGTTAAGGCGTATTGTTTTTGAATGCTGTCTAGACCCATATCTATTAAATTCTGTGTGACTTTCCCATGGAGAGATATGTCGATCTCAAACAAACCTTGCCTAGGCTAAGTTGTCTCCTTATCTTCGTATATCAAGCCAACAGAATAACTCTGTGCGTTGATAGGTCGAACCCCTTGGACTACCTCTTAGTGCAGCTATTGTGGTAATTCACATGATGGAGGAAGGAATCCTACAAGAGATCCTTCAGAACGAAACAATCAAGACTGTGAAGGAGAAAAGCGAAGACAAGGTTGATGAGATCGCTGGAAAGCCATGGCAACGGGACATTCAGCGTGCTATTAATTCAATGCTTAACTTTTCCGTGTTCACAACAGATGATGAAATGGGAGCAGTAACTTTGAAGGCATCCTTCTTAATTCGGATGATAACTGTAGACCTCTTTAAAAACAGTAGAATATTTAATGTTTATTCCTTAAAAAACTATTTAAAGAATGTGATCGCTTATTGTATTTGTAGTTCCTTCTTACGTCAAAATGATTAAAAATGAGCATGATTAGTCGGACGTTCTCTGACTTTTTTATAATGTCCGATTTATCGAGAGATTCTATTAACTCGGACAATCGTTATCCAGGAGCAATTTCATATTCTTTGTTAGGGTACGACTTAACAGGATCAAACTGTGGACAAGACTCAAATCCCTTTATGTGTTGTTACATTTTATAGAAGGACGATGAAGAATTCTCTACTTTACTAAGCGTGGGGATCATAGATGGGTCTTAGGTGCAAGGAGTAAATTGGGTTCTTTAGTTTTGATATTTGAACAATCTTTTTGTGGTGCAAAACTTGAAAATCGCCTTGAAAATTTGCGACATTGCGCTAAAAACATACTTAAAAGCTTAAGCTTCTAAGTATATTGATATTACTGACATGAAGGAAATACTGATAATTAACTTGAATTCTTTGTACTCCTATTTTGTAGTTTCGAAATTGCTTGTTGTAAAAGGACTACATGATATTCTACAGAAGGGAAAGGACACCAAAGTATGTTTGCAAGACAATTTGGTTTTATGCTATGTTGTTTTATTCAAGTTAGAATATAATAAGCCACAAACTATCAGTATGTCTTGGCCTTTTTGCTATCACAATGATTGTTATTTTCTGTTGTATTAATAACCGCATATATCAGTATTCTGCCTGTAAATCATGTAATATTTTGTCTTTGCTTGCATTTTACCATGTGCGTTTTCTGGCGCTGTCATTTTAAGGTGTACGATACAGGCTTTATAATGCCTTATTGTAGTATGACTCATGACTTTTTAGTCTTCTAGAATACAGTGCTTTTTGATATAGCCCTCTTATTACAGAAGTATCATGTTACTTGGTGTATTTTATATTTCAGATCGCCAACTTTACACGTGCTTAAACGTTTACTCAGTATTAAGTTTTCTAGCGACATTTGCAAGAGGATTTGTCCCGTCGATTTTTCCCGTCGATTTTTCCGGTGTCGTAAGTGGCTGATACGCTATCTTGGTTCTATATTCAGTATTTAGCCATTTCTCTCTGCCTTCTGTAGAATTTAATATAAATAAAATATAATGTAGTATTGACTCCTATTTTATTTGCCTTTGTAGACAAAGGAGAAGGCTGCACGGTCTCTAGGGTATATTTGCCTTGGGGATAGAAATTTTGCACATGTGAAGACTGTCACCAAAATTCTTCTTGAAACTGCAAAGGTACTTAAGTTGTTTTCTTTACAAGCCCGACGACACGTTGAAGCAACTATTCAAAGTAGGAATCGATCTACCTTGGATAATACGGTAGAAAATATTTTACAGTTGATTAGAAATAAGAGGATTGCGTAGACGTAAACAAGCTCTATTGGAACTTGACGGTGAAGGAGATGTACTACCATCTGAGCTGCTAAACTACCGAGCTACTAGTTCCCCGCGTAAGTGGACAGACTAGGTCTTGTGTAATGAGAAGAAGTCAAGTTAAAGTTGTGACCACCGAAGCTTCGAAGCGAGAGTTGTTTAACCAAGAAGGAAAGACGTGAATTTTGTGGTCGTGACACCCGGGTTCAAAGCTCCAGTGGTCATCATGATGACTTTACTTGTATTCATTATCAAACTACTAGTCCTAGAAATGATACCTGCCCACTTCGCCAATCGCTTACTCAGCTGCTTTGCCAGCATCGCTTTGGTCGATGACTGCGATGAAGCGATAGTTAATTGTGTGGATAAGGCCCCTAGTTATTGAGATTGTGGAAGAGAAGTCTCTGCTATTGTTGGGCATTTGAAATGGAGTGCAGTGAAATGTCTATTTGGTTTAAAGCAAGTGTCTTCGCTGCAGAGCAGCTCAGAATTATGTTGTGCATGATAATTGCTGTAGACTCCCGGTTATTCGAACCTCCAATGTGAGTCGAACATCGGTTCGAATAACCGGGGGTTCAAATAACTGAGATTTAGCTAGAATTTGCAACTTTCACAACGTAAGGTGCAAACAAGGAAGAGTAAGCGTTTTAAAACAAACATGCTGCTCATTTTTTTTAAATTAGATGCTGCGAACACTATAACTGTAAATGCAGGTGCCAATAAAGGAATGAGAATCCCTTGCAAATTAAATTTCAATGGGAACTGTGAAATGGCCAGGCTGTTAGCAGAGATTTTTAGTATATACTGTTATTAATGAGGAAATGCAGTGTTTACATTTTCAATTTTTTTTTCTACTATGCCAATCCGAATTTTTGGGATAACTGGGGGGGGGGGGTCCAAAGGAGCAAAAAATAACTTCGAACCAACGAGATTTCGTATAAGTGCAAGTTCGAATAACTAAGGAAATTTATAAGAGTTTGTTAAGGAAAAACCAAGGAAAATAAAAACTACTTCGAACAAGTGGGAATTTTGAACAACTGCCGGTTCGAATTACGGTTATTGTGTATCATCTGTGTACACTGAAACAAACCAGCTAAAACAGATGCCTGCCATCCGTAGGTCCATGCCTGAAGATATTTAGGCACTAGAGTGTGCGGAGTTGCAATGTAATTAAGAGATAAGAATTTGATAGATAAATCATGTTATTCTGAGTAAAAAACAAGACCAAGTCTTTCACTGAATATACAAATTCATGAAAAGTACATTAATTTACAAATAGATTAATTATCGGATGGCGATATGACTTGATGTAAATGTTTTGGAGGACAACATTTAAATTATTGCCAAAAGGTGGAAATAATTCTTGGAAGTAAAGCAGCTTAGCAGACAACTAAGATTGTTTGACAACACAACTAAAGTCAAGACTGTCTAGACTGAATGGAACTTTGGTGTGTGAAATCTTTTACTTATATTGAGGGATCTTGTTTCCTGATCTCAACTTTGAGGTACTGAGGGCTTCCAAATATGATTCAAAAATTTAATTGGACAGGTATTGGCCAAGAAAGAATGTTACTGTTTTAAACTAACAGTTTCTTTATTCTAACACAAATTGTTGTACGACTAATTATCCTCTAGGAGACCAAAATTCATCTTTTGTTTTCAAAGATTACTTATGTCTATTTTGTAGTTTTTCGTAAGTAGCTAGTTAGACTGGTAATTCAGCTGTTGAATTCTTTTGATTGTAAATTTATATAGAGAAAAGCGTATTGAACTTCTAGAAGCTGTGGTATTGCCCTGACGCATTTTTGTCTTTCGTAGTTACGGCAAATTGAATTGAATTTCTCAGTGGGTGAAGCGTTGGCCTGTGTTGGTGCTGGTCGTCTTAGTAATGCTGGTCATGACAAATGGTCGCTGCATCAAGTTACAGTTACAAAAGAGGAGACTACGCAAACAAGTCATATGAAAGATATTGTCACTTCCATTATCAGAGATTATACCTATAGCTCTGCAGCGTACAATCGCCAGGTAAATTAAAGGCAATGGCATTTCATAGTATTCTACTGGTATTTGATGTTAAGTGCAGACAGGTGTATATGGTTTCTTGACTTTTTATTATTTTGACAGCGTTTGATATTTCCCGCGGTATCGTTCTTTTACATAGCTTGCATTACTTTCTGCTTCAAGGGATTTAAGCGTATGTTTTCACTGCGCAGTGCATCGACGTGTTTCCTAATGGATGACGCAGATTTATTCGTTTTCCTAGAGGGTTGATAGAGCGCAATCATAGTCATCGTCATCATCGTCACCTTCATCATCGTCGTCATCATCATCGTCATCATCATATCATCACCGTCATCATCATCGTCATCAACATCATCATCATCATCTTCGTCATCATCTTCGTCATCATCGTCATCATCGTCATCATCGTCGTCATCATCGTTGTCGTCGTCGTCGTTGTTATCGTCGTCATCGTCGTCATCGTCATCATCGTCGTCATCATGATCGTCGTCATCATGATCGTCGTCATCATGTCATCATCACCGTGATCATCGTCATCATCATCATCATCGTCATCATCATCATCGTCATCATCATCATCGTCATCATCATCATCGTCATCAACATCATCGTCATCATCATCATCGTCATCATCATCATCCCCATAGCCATCGCCACCATTACCATTATCCTCCGCCTTTGGAGACGCAGCGTTGCCAAGTCTTCATAATATGAAACACGGACATTCCGTGTTTGAAAATTTGGCAACCAGAATACTTTAACAACTTTGACAATTATTTCAAATTCAATTTACGTTTTGACGTTATTTCTTCGTTTTTATGATAGGCGTCTGCGATCTGGCTGATGTCAATTGTTAAGTTTGCATCTAGTCATGCTGCTGTGAAGGTTAGTGATAGCACAAGTCTTAGTGATAATTTCGTCTTTGGTTTGCTGAAAAAGTTACATAAGTATTTCATAACGAAATGTGGCCTTCCTACTAAAGGAGGTAGAGAGGAGTAAAACTCGTCAATCAACGAATGAAATGGGGAACATTCACTCATTCCATCGGGATACGAATTCCAAGCATTTTGCATGCTATTGGACTGATCTACGACGCGAGATGCAACTACAGCAATAATGTAACTTAGATGAGTCAGTGTACGTTCTGGCTTTCCTTCAGTTAAATAATTTTATGGTAAAACTACTCGTCTTTTCAATGTTATCTGCACATTGTGTGTAAGGCGTATAGATTATTGCAGACTGAATCAAGTTTACAAGTGGTCATGAAAGTGTCTAGCTTTGTGTTGATGTACAAAAGAAGGAAGAAATATTACATACCTTAGATTTGCCTTAAGAAATGAATGGATCATGACAAAGAATTCATGCTGCTAATGCATGGTCTTGTCAGTTACTCAGCTTTTTATTCTTGACCAGTTTTGTATTTCGTCTAATCTTGTGTAGGAATTGCTTGCAGTGTTCCAAACAGCGTTTACGGATCTCTTATCGGATAGTGACGGTACGTGTTTATTATACGATTGATAATTTATTTATCAATCGTATAATATTATTTATTATACGATTTATTATAATGTTATTTACCACCCTTACGCACTTTGGTAGATTAATCACAAGTGGGATTACCTTTATCTTGTGGACAACAAGAGGTAGGTTATAATTGTGTCCATCGGAGCGATAAACCCGGGTCTCATTACTGCCAATCCAAGGCCTTTTTGGACTTAGGAGTAGATTTATTGGGGGTCTATCAATGCTATAGTGAACATCGATCTTACAAAGCACGTGTTATGAGTTGAAATCCCCAGCACCGCAAGGGAAAGTTAATTGGTGAAAGAGGACAACAGGAAGCCATACGTTTGAAGAGGTCATGTTCTTATACATTCAGTAACCTGGACATGGGAATCAGTTACTCTTTTTAAGGACTTTGTCAGTTTACCTTCAATTTGAAGGTGGAGGGAAATTCTCAGACAGTTTTATGTCTGCGTAGAATCTGAATCCGCGAACCCAACTGATTGTGGGCCAAATCAATTTTTCGTACTAGAAGAAAGGATTGGATGTGAGTTGAGGCATCTTTGCTATTTAGAGGAATTCAGCAGGCAGGTAACTGGCGAACGTCTCTTAAATGATATTATACAGTGTGTTTAGAACTTGTAGTTGAACTTCCTCTGGGAGAGGAAAAGACAATCCACAAAAGCGGACTTACAATGTCTTTATCGTGTGACATAACGGAGCTCACTGATAAGTTATAGTGAAATAGAATTAGGACCCAGCTGAAATAGGCAGAGACACCTGTAATACCAACATGCATCTTCAATTCTGCTCTTCTTTGCCCTAGGTTTTTCTCGTATGTCCTCTTGTTTTGCCTATGTCTCCAGCTTTCTGTTCATTTCGTTGCTATTGCTCCCTTTGTCTGTTTGGATGGTTTTCTCCTGCCAAAGAGCTTTTACGATTTTATTCTTTGATTAACCTGCTTTGTAGAACACAAGGGGAATCGAACTGTTAACTGGTAGAAAGAATAGTGTTACCACTTCCCTGCCTTGTGTTACATGTCACGAGTTGGAATTTTTAGACTGGTCGCACCCCCATTCTTATTGCTAGGAACATACACTTCACTTTCTGCTCTGGGACTCAGGCCTTTGAAATGTGCCACTTGTGTCATTTATGAGAACTGTTTTCGAACCACCAAAAATCAGCCTAAAGGGAGACGTACTCAGTGCCCACATTACTAGCAAATCTCTAAGGTGTCAACTCTTTCTATCTGGACCCATGAACTGACTGGCTTGATCTCTTGCTTTTTGTATATTGGCTTAAACTAGGTAAATTATTGTTTAAAATATATAGGTAAAAATATTGGCTTAAATCTTGTTCATAATTTTATTTACTAATAAACAAGTATTATTTCCTTTAGTTTAGCCGTTTTATGAATATTTGACATCATTGTCATTTTCTAATTACACAGAATTAACTCAAGACATTGCCTCTCGTGGAATCACATCCGTTTATGAACTTGTTGAGGAAGATAAACGCGATGTGTTAGTGCAACAGTTAGTCGATTGCTTGATGACGGGAAAGAGGTAGACTTTTTCAGTTGTTATACGTTTTGTCTTGTCCTTCGATTTTTCGAAGTATATGGGATTTTCCTGGTCGACTAAGTTTCCTAATCGCTTTAGTAAAGATAGATTTCTGTTGTTTCACTGCCGTCTGTAGTGTCTGTATTGTTGGACTTGAAGTGCTTAAGTTTTTGAACAATGTTACTACCTTTTGGGAAATTCACTTGTATAGTGCCTCTTATAATTAACATGTGAGCGCCATAGGTTTGACCTTAATTCGTAGAAAGACCTCTAAGTTGAGGCATTCTTACCATAGGAGGTTACGTCGTTGTCGGGTTTTTTTGTCTGTTTGTTTGTCTGTCTGTATGTTCGTTAGCAAGATAACTCATAAACTTATGGATGGATTTTGACGAAATTTTTCTGGAAGTGTCCAGCCCGGGATAAGGAACAAATGATTAATTTTGGGGGGTGATTCCAATGAAATCCTGTACTCTAGATCACTTTTTCTGCAATGAAACCTTCATGGTGCTGAGGAAGGATAACCCAGTTACCATATTTGTTAATGGTATCTATGAAAGTGACTAGCAAAGAAATCATCGTGAGGAAAACCCTTGTTGTTTGAATCATAATAATGACCTGGGGGAGGTTTGCACTCTTAGAATGGGTCTATTTTTGTTTATTATATTTAAGCTAGATTAAATAGATTGCATTAATTTTTAGGTATTCCATTTGGTATTTCGTTGTACGCTATTGCTTCAATTTTGTTTTTTAGTTATTTTCAACGACTGTCATGTTATACTGTGTTGTGACAGATGGCCGTTCTTTATTTTAATGTTACTCTTCCTTTCGTTGTTTTGCTCAGCAACATTTAATCTTCCATACCTTTCACAGATATTCATGCTTCAATTACAGGGTCTGTCCTGCAGTTGTTGCTTTTCCTATACTATGGTAATCTGTTGTATCAGATTTTTATTTCATTCTTGTGTGTTATTTTCTCAAGATGGCCGTGTTCTTTTTTCCTCAGGCCCAAGCACTCCTTCGATTCAGAAACCCAGATCTTTAAAACTGGCGACTTAGGGAAAACACCAGATGGGTAGGTAACATGTTCAATGTTGGCCTGTGCATAACATACTAACATATTTTCCCTATTTTGAAGAAGGCTACGTTGTTTTAAAAATGTTTGCAAAGGACCTAATCTTAACGAGCAGTATTTTTAACTTGTTTGTAAGACATGGAGAAAATGTGTTACAACACTGCAAGTTTCACACAAAACTGTATGTACACAAAACTGCTATAGTCCCAGCGGAAATTGGTCCAGACACAATTAATAGACACAGCTACTGTATACAGTAACTGTGTCTATTAATACGGACTTTTTAATCGTGGTTAAACTTTATTCCTGGTAAGAAAACGGAGATACGTATAAAACGCACGGTGACTAGCAGAACACTAAAGGTTTCTGGCTTGCTGTTGGAGTATAACTATGTGTTGTTCTTTTCCAACCAGGTGATCGTATCATAACATTTGCCTTGTTCTCTCTGTCACTTGCGCCTGCCCACGTATATAGTTTTGTTTTATCGTCGAATGCCGTAGCTAGTAATTGAGTTTGTTTTGGGCTTTTATGGTATGGAAAGACTGGTAGTTTCTCAGCACTTTCGCTCGTGATGGTTTGTTTGCAATGCGCAGTGGACAACTCCGGCAAATTATTAGGCAGCAGTAAAGGATTTACCGCATACTGCAAAGTCTGTATGCAACGGGTTTTTTACGAAATCAATAATTGTTATAGGGATGAAGAGGAATAGAATTTTTGATTGTAGAGAAGTGCATGCAGAAGAGAAGTCATACGAACTGACTTGCTGATTTTCGAACATGACCTTACGACTGTTAACTTGACGCCTGAGCTACTCTTGGCTAGATGATAAATGTTCTCCTCTGCTTCTGTGCAAACACAGGGAAGGGATAGCTTGTTGGCGCAAGAATATCTCACTTATACGCTTATATACCATAGACTGACAAAATATTGTACGAGTGGGCGATAGTGCTTGAACGACAGCTGCTGGACCATGTCTGTTGAACTATTTAGCTCTGCTAAGTCTTCGTGTATCTTTCTGTCCGGATGCCAATGATGTATGTTAAGTGTTCAATCACTACAACCTAGCTTCTCTTCTTGCCATATGACTACTTCATCTTAAAATTGAATATGGAAATTGACAAATAGTTTGTTAAGTTGAGGAATAAATGGTTCTTACCTAGGTACATCGCTAGACGAACAAATATAATGGTGGACAACAGGCGTTGAAACTACTATGAAACTCCCGACCATCTTATTTGATGTTTATCCTTTGCACTTTTACCTTAGTTGTATGGTCTTTACATATATGTCTTGTTCGTTTATACTTAATATAACGTGCGCCATTGTTGGCTTTATTTTAACCATTCCTATCAAATGTGGCATTGCCCGAATATTTATGGAGGGGTAGTTTGCTTAAAAATCCGACAAGTCATCTTTCCTGGTAAATGCTGGGATGTCAGGCACAGTAGTGGTTGGCAAATTTAGAGTTCCTCGAAGACTTGATAAAGTTAGTATAGTAACGTGTTACCTCTTGGTATGTCACGTTTTAAAGTGTCAATGAACTCACAATTAATCGTTTAAGTGTGCGTTACTTAGATGTTGTTATCGCTTTTTTTGGAGCCAATTACGTCATGCAGTTTTGAGGAGGATAATTCAATATATTAATTGTGATTTCAAAACGTATGCGTTGCTTTGTAGAGGCTCTTTGACGACATATAAAGAACTTTGCTCTCTTGCGAGTTCTATGAATAAACCAGAGCTAATATATAAGTTCATGAACTTAGCAAATCACAATGCAATGTGGAATTCCAAAAAGGTAATGTTTAATGGACATTTTGGAGATGAGCTTGCGCCTGGCTTATGTTTTTATCTACACTGCCCTCGTCTCCCTCGTCTTTTATTAAGTTATTAAGGTATTAATATTCTTTTTGTGCTTTTTCTGGAGCTAGCGTTCTCTAACTTTGTTTTGTAATACGTACAATGTTCGAAATCAAAGTAATCGGAATTAAAGTAGTCTCAGTCAAAGCAGTCGGAATCAAAGTAGTCGAAATTAAAGTATTCGAAATCAAAGCAGTCGGAATCAAAGCAGTCGGAATCAAAGCAGTCGGAATGATTGAAGTCGGAATCACAGCAGTCGGAATCAAAGCAGTCGGAATGAATGAAGTCGGAATCAAAGTAGTTCGACCCAAAGCAGTCCGAACCAAAGTTGTCGGAATTAAAGTAGTCGAAATCAAAGCAGTCGGGATGAATGAAGTCACAGTCAAAGTAGTCCGACCCAAAGTAGTCGGAATTAAAGTAGTCGGAATCAAAGCAGTCGGAATGAATGAAGTCGCA
>JANTCA010048010.1:0-18447 GCA_024741275.1 Chironex yamaguchii
ATGATTTTAGCGCAATGTCGCAAATTTTCAAGGCGATTTTCAAGTTTTGTACCACAAAAAGATTGTTCAAGTATTTCTTTGTTTCTTTTTTTTTCGCAAAAAACTTACTTTATAAAATACCTAACTTTTTTAACTTAACGTTATTTGTCGCTCCCACCGTCCCATGAGTGTGGTTTATGCTTAGTCATATTTGACCTAACATTAATAATTATGAGCCTCCAATGACTTCGTCTTAAACTAAACTAAAGTTTTGTGTTTGGAAACTGATCCCTGGAGCGCCGAACTGATCTGTCACTTTTGGAGTCGTGGGACACCACCTTGACGCCACAGTGGACACAGTCATAAATTTACTTCTCATATTTCTCATGCAAATCCACCCTGCCTACTTCTGTATTGAACTATCAATCTTTCGGCCTTTTCTGTTGAGAAGTTGAGCATTTTCTTTAGAGCTTCGCAACCTCTAGACGCTTGTTTAAATCTCAGTTAGAAATAATTATAACTGTAGCTCTGTTCTTCGCACGGGACCATCGTGCCTACTTCTATAAAGAACTATCATTATTTCGGTTTTTACTATTGAGCTGGTTAGTTATTGCGTATATTTCGCTTTGCAATCTAGTGATGTTAGTTTGAATCCCAGTTAGTTGTGGTTATAATTGTACCTCTGTTCTTCACACGAGACCACCCTGCCTACTCCTATAACGAATTACCAGTCTTGCGGCTTTTGCTATTGAGCTGGTTATTTATTGCTTATATTTTGCTTTGCAAACCAGTGATGCTGGTTCAAATCCCAGTTAGTTGTGGTTATAATTGTACCTCTTGTCTTCATACAAGACCACCCTGCCTACTCCTATAATGAATTACCAGTCTTGCGGATTTTGCTATTGAGCTGGTTAGTTTTTACTGTTTCGCTTTGCAGTCCGAAGCTGCTGGTTCGAATCCCAGTTAGTCGTAATTATAACTGTACCTATATTCTTCACAAGACTTTCCTGCCTACTTCTATCTACGTCAAGTCCCATCGATTATCTTTTTGTTATTTTTGGATAGCTTTCTTTTCTTTCAAGGATTTTATGCATACGCTAAATCCTATTCAAGGTGGAATTGGAGAAAAATTATTACAGAAGATGGGATGGGAACGAGGGAGACCTCTTGGCAAACGAGGAGTAGGTACTCTTAATCCACTAGGATTTGATGTCAAGTATGATCGGAAGGGATTGTGCTCTACAGACGAGGCCATGGCTACCGAAAACGTGGGCATGAAAGGGAGCAGCCACGCAGCCATTGCTGTTGGGCCAAGTGGTATGTCTTTAGTAAGGTCTTTTATTGAATAGGTATCTATATTGAATATGTTGTTGCTTTGATAATAGTGTGAAAAATTTCAAAATTGCGTTTTTAAGCTGATATTCCTCTTAGATTGTAAGCTATGAAATCGATCATTGTGTTAATGGGACTTCAGCCAGAGACTGAACTTAAAAAGTATTCTTATATTTCTCCAATGTAAAAAGGAGTACCATTAATATCGTCTTTGTAAAAATGAAGTCAATTTTGTGTGTTCATTGTTGTAGTAGGCAGTATCAGTGCAATACTGCCTACTTGTGCCAGTGCGCAAGCTTTAGATAGCATGTGATGCTCTGTAGTGGCTCCCATGCAATTGATTGTAATGAGTTCTAAATTTGACAAGATGTAGTACAGTACAAGTACGTCTTTATTTAGATTGTGTTGTACTTTAGTATTTCCTCATTAAGGTTAGTTTGAGCATGCTGAAGGTCAAAATTTCTGTCGCATACAAGAATATTGACTGCTTTAAAAACTATAAAGGGAATCTTTTTCCTCGTAAAACACTGCGCATATATAATTTATTAGGCATTGGCTGTGGACGAGGAACAACGGCATACCAATATATAATTTTAATTTTTGTGAAGTTTTCGAGTGCCGTTATTTAAGGCAGAACACATCGCGAAATGGTCAAACTAACATGTCTTTGATATGCGAGAGATGGGTCATTATTCTCCTTAGAAGGTCATCAAAGTTTTAAATATTTTGTCTACTTTAAAGTACCACCAGATCATAGTACTGAATGTGGTAATTTCTACCTCTGAAGCATCGACGTTAGCTCAATCCACTTTTCATTGCCGAGTCTTTGTCAAATTAAATACATCTTTGAAACCACATCTGTTAACATCACTGATTTCTTTTTATTTACAGGTAAACATCCAGTCTCTTCTCTGATGGAATTATGCACCAAAAAGAAATGGCCTCCACCAGACTTTCATTTGACTTTGGATGAGGGACCTTCACATAAGAAATGTTTTTTATTTAGAGTGTGTGTGAATTCAGTTTGGTACCAGGCCTCTTCATCTAGTCGAACTAAGAAGGAAGCAAAGGCACAGACTGCCATGGTAGCCCTCAAAGCTTTAGGCCTGGCAGGATGATACCATTCTTCTTCAAATTGCCCATTAGGAGAAGACATTTAAATACTGCGTGCCAAAATGGATCGCAAAATTTATGATACAGTAAATGGAGATAATCTTACTGCTTTGGGATACTTAAAACCGTCTCAGACTCAGTCTATGGCTCTTCCGTTTCTGGAAATGAGACAGACGCAACCTCATGCTTGCCAAGCGTTGTCCATAATGCATGTCTTAATTATCTTGGCCTTGAACACCCACGACATTGACCTCTTTATGGTAAGAACTGTGAATGTGCTTTGCTGGATACCGCAGAAGGAGCCTGCCCCAAGGACGGTGGCATGTCTAGCTTAAAGGCAACATATCGAACTTATTTCCTAACTTATGCACTGCAGTATTGGTGGATACCGGTGGCTTTCACACGAAAGGGAATTTGGAGTGGTTGCGTTGTATACTGTAGCGAACTCAACGATCGGTGTCCACGCGCCCTTTATTTAGCTTTTACAAATTTTGTATGTGTAATTTTAAACGTAAGGAAACAAGAGAAGCGTGCTGCCAAAAAATAACGTATGTAGTTTTGGTTGCATTTAAGAACAACATGTGTCCAGTCTCTTGTGAATTTCTCGCATTGTAAAAAACATGACCTCAGTGTTTGGTCACATTTGTTATATTTCGAATTTGCATGGTAGGCAGTCGTGCTCTTTGGAAATTGGTTTTTAAGTGATATGAAAGATCAGAATCATTATCGTGACGGTGCATTTAAACCGGCTTATTAAATAATTGCCAATTTCAGCAGTATTTCTACATTTCTTTGTTATCGAATATTACCCCAACCAGAGCATTAGAAATGAGCGAATTGTTGCATGAAGTATTATTACCTCACTTTGATTGCGAGGTAAATCGAATATCCTTACGTGGTGCAGTTACTGCACATTTTATAAGAGTGTTATTCACTTCAAACAACATATGATGTTCATAGTTTTATTAAATTTTGCTCTTGTACTTGCATTCTCATATCTCTCCTTACCTTTCAATGTTGTATGTCATTTGTTTAAATGTAGGGATGCCATGGACTGGTGACCTACTTCACACGAGTGAGGAGAGCGTGACCTATGTTTACCGTGGTCTCTCCCCGTGAAACCCTTTTCATTTCAAACTTGACAATGATACATGTAAGGTCGTTAAATAAGTTCGTTACGGTGTCCCTCGGGGGGTCATGTCACATTATGTGGCCTTTTTTCTCCCTTGCAGGACCAAGGTACTGCATAGCCTTAGTAATTACAGCCAAGTATAAGCGCATTACTTAAGCTCAATTTCTACTATAATCATTTTCTTGTCACAAACCGAGTACAAATGGCGTTTGAGCATACGTATTATGTATTCCGCGTGCCTTCTTCAAAGGATGCACAGAAAAAGCTTGAAGGTAATTTTTGACGACAGTCGAGATCCAGGATTAAGATGGTATAGAAAAAGAGCCAATCGGCATGGAGTTAAAGAATGATTGTAGGTATTTTGAGCGTTTTGGTTTTGATATCCGCACCCATCACTTTTGGATTTTTTTCATTAGCCCAGTCTTTCCTCTTTTTAGATGTTTTTTCCTGGGTTCCTTCTTTTGCCTCACTTTTGACTATGTATGTTGACGACCTTCTTACAATCTTTGACATTGTCCTTCATCTGCACTCCGATTGGTTCGTTTTGAATCTGTTTAGTCCCAGTTCCCGTTATACACTTTACTGGCGCGCTCCCTTCCTCCACTTCTTGCCCTAGTGTTTTGCAAGTAGGCGGGTTTCCAAAATGGAGTTTAATAAACTAAAAACACAACTCATCGCGTAACATGCACAAATTGTTTTTTGTTACTATAGTTGAATATACATAAAATAACTTGCTGTCATTTTTTCTGACGCTAATAAGTTATGCAATCTTTTACAGCTGCTTACCTGTGTTATTTATAGGATATAATAAGCTTTTTATCAAAGAATTGTAAGTCCAACATTAATTTCGTTTACATTTGCTTTACAAGTAACGTCTTGATTAGCAGAATACATATTTTTATTATAATACTTATTGCAGCCCACTGGAACCGCTTACAATTTCTTGGCTGTGTCCATGATTTCTGTGACGATTCTCATAAAAATTCGTGACGATTTTTGTCACGTGCTTTTTACTTCCGCCTGGAGTTTATGCTTTTGTCGGGGTTTGTTTGTCAGCCTGTCTGCCTGCCTGCGTGTCTGTCTGTCTGCCTGCCTGTCCGTCTGTCTGCCTGTCCGTCTGTCTGCCTGTCTGTCTGCCTGTCTGTCTGCCTGTTCGTTTGCAAGATAACTCAAAAACGTATGGATGGATTTTGACTAAATTTTTTCGTCCGACCTGGGATAAAGATCAGATGGTTTATTCTTGGGGATAATCCGAATGAAATCCTGGATTCTTGATCACGTTTCTGAAGGAATAGCCCCGTTACCATATTTAGTACTGATATCTTCATGAAAGTGACCAGCAAGGAAATCATTGTGGGGAAAACTCCTGTTGCTTGAATAATTGTACTGCTTTGGCGGAGGATTGCGCTCTCGGAGCGATTCCAGTTTAAATTATGTGATAGGACTGTTTCTTAAATCTGACTGATTTATATTTCGATGAAACGTTAAAGTAGTTTTAACTCGTCGCCGATTTTTATAACGATCATCACTACAATCGTCTAGTGGAGATGCGCCTTAAGGAAGCCAGTATCTTGTACCAATATTGCGCGATATCCGTTTGGGTTAAATTAAGGCTATGGAGCTGTAAAATCTTCAATTTCTCCTTATGATGCTCAAGAAAGTTCTTTCAGATAAACTTTTGCTGGTAATAAGCGGAATGTAATACTTACCTGTATTCCTAAATGGACAAAGTTAAATTATATTGGGAGTTCGGTGTTTGCCAAAATGTAGATCCCAGAGTGATCACATGATTTTGTCTCGAGTGAAAATGAGCCATTTGTAACATTGACGGTGTACGGGTATACTATTTCTCGACTTCCAAGCACGGCCTCCTCATTCACAAGATAGAAGCATTAAAAAGGTAAAGTATGTAACATTAACGGCTTAGTTGTAGAAGAAAACGCCCTAACTGCGAATTTTCAACTTACAAGGCCTTAGTCATTCGACAGTAGATAGTATATAGTAACTGAGATGCTTATAAATGTGTACTTCTATACCAGGCATAAACATCTACAGCCTAAGGAACATACCTTTCTAAGACAAGTATGCAAATGCAGAAGCGAATGTGTTCTGGCTGCCAGCAAGCTTCACTTACCATGGAGATGTACCTTTAATCAAACACATACCATGGTCATTCATTTAATACCTAAGATGCAGTAAATGCTTAAGCAAAGTTGGATAATTTAGTTGCTACTGAAACATATCTAAAATATAGTAGTGTTTCTTAATTATAGTCCTAATAAAGTATTGTAAAACATCGTTAATAAGTTTTGCAATGTACGTACAAGAAGATCCACATGTAATCATTGATACAATACCATTTCGTTCAGTCAATGTTCCACTAAATTTTCAAATGCAAAAGGCCAATACTGAACTGTTCTGGACATGAGCTGGCCCCTTTTAAGAAGTAGTTATTTTGCAGTCCGGTAAATGGCCTCGTCTTTTCCTCTTCCATGTCATCTATTGCATTTATTTTGTGCACACGTGTAAGGATATGATGAGCAAAACCGTTATATTATAGATACAACTGGCCAATAGGCATGGCGATTAAGGCATGCATGTCAGTTGGTTAATGTAATATTCTTTTTGCCAGTTGCAACATATCCACATCACTCCTTACCAAACTCTACACTTTTTGGCCGGATTCATTGGACTTCCGATAGGGCACTTATAAGCCTCGGCAAATTCCTTTATGTTTGACAAAGGACCAGTAACTCTACAGGAGAAGAAACAAAATATTTATTCTTATTTTCATTGCAAGCTATGTAAAGGAGTACTAGAAGTAGAAAAGGGGAATACCAGTAGCGACAAGGGAACGCAGAAGCAACTGACTAGTACTAGCAACAGTCTGATTAGAAGAGCCCACGGCTGTGGCAGTAGCAATAGAGGGAGAAGTGGTAGTAGCAGTACCCAGCAAAGGAAGAGGATAGGGTAGTAACAGAGAGACGAGATGTAATGGTAGCATCATGACGCAGAAATCCGTAGCACGGCAAAATTGACAGTAAGCAGGCGTAGTGGTGGTATTGAAAAGACTAGAGACAATAGCAATAGTATCGACTGAAGTAAGAGGAGGGCCAGAGGGTAGAAGGAGAGAATGGTGTAGTAATAACATGACATGGGAAAATGGTAAAATCTTCAGGAGGCAGATATCTAGTGGTAATAGGAGTAGACTTGGTGGTAGCTGTAGTAGCAACAGCAGTAGCAATAGTAGCAGCAGGAGTAAGAGGAGCAAAAGAGGGTAGAAACAGAGAATAGTTTCGTAGTAATAGCAACATGATACGGAAAAATGGTAAAATGTTCACGAGGCCGAGAACCAATAGTAACAGGATTAGAAACAGAATGGTGTCGTAGTAATAGTAACATGACACGGAAAAAATGGTAAAAGTTTCAGGAGAAAGAGAACCAGTAGTAACAGGATTAGACGTAGTGGTAGCTGTAGTAACAGGATTAGACGTGGTGGTAGCTGTAGTAGCAGCAGGAGAAAGAGGAGAAAAAGAGGGTAGAAACAGAATGGTGTCGTAGTAATAGTAACATGATACGGAAAAATGGTAAAAGTTTCAGGACAAGGAGAACGAGTAGTAACAGGATTAGACGTGGTGGTAGCCGTAGTAGCAGCAGGAGAAAGAGGAGAAAAAGAAGGTAGAACCAGAGGGGAGAGCAGTTACAATAGTAGCAGTAATAACAATAGTAATTTAGGCCAAAAAAGAAATTGTGTATGAATAAGTTATTTAGAGAACATTAATTTAATCGGCGGGCTAAGACGTCATTTACAATATCAAAATATTCTTTAATATCATGGGTAAAAGTGCAAATTTTAGAAACAAGACAAGGGAGGGCACAAAAATCAGTAACAATAAGCATAGTGTCACATTAGTTAGTTTGCCATGGACAGAAAGTGCTTTACCTCCATCGTGATGGACTGTGAACTCCATTTTTAATTCCAGCTTGAACCTTCGCCTTACGGTAAAGACCACACCAGACCTGACACACAGACAGATAGGGAGATTTTGAAATACACTATACTTTTGAAATAGTATTTCCTAAGCAACCATTGTTACGTTCTTAACCAGAAGCGGTAACTCGAAAGCAATGCTAACTTAAATCTTTAGAAAACGTTGATAAACGCGTTCACTGATGTCTTTTGAAGTATCCTTATGTACGCGCATCCATGTACTAAATAACAATTAAAGGTAGCTAATCAATACACAATTGACTATTATATTTCTCTAGAGCTTTGTACTGCACTATTTATTCAATACAGTTTCACTTCATGACTTTTTAAGTAACTGAAAATGTACATTTCAACATGTGTACCAGTGGTAGCCAAACCGTTATAACGAGGTCTAAATCAAAGCATAAAATTTAACTGAAGGACGAATGACTAGTTTTCCCAAAAAGAAATAGTATGCATGCGTTTGACAAGCGACATCTTTTATGGTAAAACCAAGAACCTATCTCTTCAAGTAACTTGTACTGGAAGTATATACCAATGTACTGAAGATTCAAATTGTTATATTCATTCCTGGACGTGGAAGGTAAGATAGTATGAATCTCTTTACGACATTGTCGAGTGTAACCAAACTTTTCTGACTTATGTCATGTCATATATTTGGTATTAACGATAACCAATGTTGTGCTTGTTAGAAATGAACAAATATTTTGCATGCCATGTCGTAAAGTCTAGGTATCGTGTTAGAAGCCTGTTTTTACCATAAAAATCAGAGAACCTTCATGTCATGCATAAGCGGTTGAATTTCTTAACGGAGACCTTCCTGAAGCCGCAAAAATTATGATCAATAAAGCAAAACAACCTTAAACTTTGTAGGTAATTTCATCTCATACTATTCTTTGAAATCATGTTTGATAGGAAGTGTAAAGGTCATTAATGACACGAATAGACTTTAGTTTGGGATTCTCTTGGTCGATTGCAAGTCAAAGTAGTTCTCGTCCTATATGTTGTACCGGGTAACAAATGGATGACAACAAAAGCGAAAAGTCTAACATTCAGTCAAGTCAAAAGTTATGATGTCAAAGACTGACACACCAGCAATATTAAAGTGTACATGGTAAATGGAAAGTAGCATATTTCCTCTAAGTACAATTCAAAAACTAAGGTAAATAGCTGCGAAGTACGGATTGAATTGCAACGTGCTATGCTCATATCACAGATTCAAAAAAATAAGTTTAACAATAAATTACGTTCCAAAATTAAGAAATGTTGTCACTTGATGCGGATTGTAAAAGGTAAGTGAACACTCCAACTGGCCATAACCATAATTTCCTTTATTTCCGAAGATTAGAATTGTCCACGTTAGCGAGTCCCTCGCTTCCTCTGGATGTGCAAAGTTCTTCTTCCGAGCGCTTAAGTATATATTCCATAATTCCTTACGTTACTTTGTCTTGCTGCATGCATAAATAAAATTATGACTGTGACTGAGTGTCGAATCCTGACCCCACGACTGCCAATTTGACGCCTTACCCACTGAGCTAAACAGTTCAGGAAAGGTGGAATGACTACTAGTCAGTTAACGAGTGGGCGGTGTTGCCCATGGTCAAGGTAATTACCAGAAAATTTTATCCCTCCCCTATTTTTCAGCTCTGTGGCATGGCCCCTGAAGGGTTCTAACATAACTATAGAGAGTAAATTGTTGTCTATTTTTACACACATATATATTTACGAGGATTTGGAACAATCACGCTAAAATTTATCGGTTGAAATATCAATAAAAGATAGAAAATTTGAAACAGAAATAATCTTCACCTGTCCACTTGATAGAAAAAATAGTTGATTTTGGGTTAAATTGAAAGCAGGCAAAACTCGTTCTTCTCCTCGCTCAGCTACCCAAGCTTGATATGCCTAAAATTAAAGTATCAAGAAATTAAAGTATCAAGAAATTAAAGAATCATGAAATTAAAGTATCAAGAAATTAGAGCATCAGGAAATTAGAGTGTCAAGAAATTAGAGCATCAAGAAATTAAAGTATCAAGAAATTAAAGTATCAAGAAATTAAAGTATCAAGAAATTAAAGTATCAAGAAATTAGATCATCAAGAAATTAGAGTGTCAAGAAATTAAATAATTACGAAACTAAAGGATCAAGAAGTTGAAGTATCAAGAAATTAAAGTATCAAGAAATTAATGTATCAAGAAATTAAGGTACTCGGAAATTAAAGTACCAGGAAGTTAACGTATCAAGAAGTTACAGTATCAACGAAATAAAGTATTCTTGATAGTAGCTTTCCACAGAAACGGATTTCCATACGTTTCACTGTTGTTGATCACTTTTAAAATCGGCAAGAGGTTGGTACTGCAGGTATGCTCTTCTGGGGACTGTCTATTAGGTTTGTGGTGGGCTACTTTCTATTTACATGACCTTAATGCAGCTTACATATCACCGTCACATGTGCCATCAAAAAACAACGGACAAACTTCTCCTGGCTATCGTTTGTGGCAAATGTGATTTTGCTCAATTTACTAACTTTTATCAAATACTTCTTTGTTTCAACACTCATCCTGACATGCCTAACACCTTTTTTGACCACCTCTTGCAAGGTAATGACTATCAAAATGATAAGGCACACTGATGCCACCTAAACAACACTGCCATTTACTTTCTGGTGTCCCTTGACTCTCTGTTTTCTTTAATAACACAGTTAAAAAAGAGGGAGCAAAGATCAATCTTTGTACAAGGCTGCCTTTCCTAAAGGTTGTTGATAAAATCAAGCAAGATCAAGGGCATTAGCTCTATAAGCAGCCTTTGTGATCTTAAAAGTCTTGCCCCTGTATCTAAGCAATGTGCCTCTGCTATACGACAGCAAGTGTTAAATAGCCCATCCTGTTCCTAAGAGTACAATAATGCCCACTATGCACTTGTTTTAAACGAAAAACTTCATTTTAGTGGTTTAGAATCAGTTTATATACAGGAATGTAAACCGAGTCTTTGTAGACAAGATTTTCTTGTTGGACTCTGACTTTTTCACTAGTCTTTAGCCTTTCAATAATATCCTACCATTTCCTTCCCCCATGCTATTTACATTCCCTTCCGTATTTTTCCATGAGTATTCTACCCAATCATTGGTTCGTTTCTTCTCTAATAGTCGATTTTAGATCCTCATTTATACAACAAATTCAGCATCTGTCAATGTGTTTGATCGTTCCTATTGTTCTATGCAAACTCAACGATTACTTCTTAAAGCAGTGGGGACATATCTATATTTAGATGTATTATAAAATTTTATCTCAATTAAAACCCTTTCAATTAATCTGCCTATCAAGTAACTAATTTCTGTACCATCTTGTAACCACCACGTATCAGTCGCCAAATATATGTCAATTTTAGCCAATATAACCACTAATAAAAATATACAACTAACCTACTAACAAAACAAAACAAAAATTGAGGATTAAAATATATTTTACCACCAAAAGCCGAGGTGTAGTGGGAAAGAAAGAACGAGACTTTTTCTGTTTTTTTTTTCAGTTTCTTTCAGTACTAGCATCAGGAGAAAGAGGATATTTTAATAGTCTCTAATTCGTGTCTGAAGGTAAACTTCAAAGATGACTTCATTACTTAAAATATATTTTAAGTTTAGAAATTATTGCATACTGGATGCGATATTGATCACGATATTAGTTTTATAGCAAAACTACTTTGTACAAAAGTTCCATCATCAAAATAAGGATGCTAGCAAAAGGAAAGTTTACTTGATTAGTAACATTTCTGAAAAGTAAATAACAGCAGTAAATAACGCTTGCTTTAAAATCGCATTTATAAATTGTTACCATAAGAATACTTTGCTTTGCATCTGTACTGATTATCGGACCAAAACAGTGAACTTAATAACAAATCAGATATCCTAAATTTTAAGATCATATCCGTTTGTTTCTTAAAATGCTAGTCTTTGTCGACTATGTTGCAGTCAAGGATAGAAAGATTTATCATGCCATGAGTTAATGCTGCTTTTGTCTTACATTTCACTGGATTCTGCTTCCATCGTAAGACTAATGAAAAGTGACGAGCCTCAGTGGTGGCAGGGATTGCAAAATCTAAGCCTTGACACTAAGAGCTAGTGGCTAATAGGGCTTTTTTGTAGGGTTATAGAAGCTATTTGTGATTAACACTGGGAAAGATGTACTTGTGGGAAAATTTTATCCACTTTTTAATGTACTCATATAATTAACAAATCAAACACCCACTGATTAACTTTGATAAGAAATTCTGTCATAATACAGTTTGTATGCTGAGATCACAATGAGAATAGGCTGCTTGTAAACATTCATAATAAACTGTATAAGATCAAAATTGAATTATAAATCAGCAGAATCTATACCAAAATAACCACCTCTCCTGCACAGCTTTGACTAAAAGCGGGCAATTAGAGAAAGCCATGAAGACATGAAACCTAAAATAGCGCTTTTACAACAAAGCATCTGTACCCCTTCCTACAGGGGGGCGAGTTTCAGGTTAAGTATTCATGTTTACCTTAATTTGGTGAGCGGTAAACCTATTAATTCTGCTAATTAGGAGCAACAGATTTTTTTCCAGGGAAGCGAAATTGCACGACAGAGTCGAAATTAGGTCATGTGTGTACGTGACTCGAATAATTATAACACACACGGCAAAATTTACAATTATTAGCTTTTAATTTGAGACCAGATGTTTATATGTCCATGGAAAAGATTTGTTGCAGCTGTATTGAGAGTTGAGCTTTAAGCCCAAAATTAAGAAAGAAAACAAGCAAAGTGATAAAACAGAAATGATAATAAAATTGATGTAAAAAGAAATTGGTACTCAAAAACTTGCATGCACACGAGTTGTGCAAAACATTGTCTACCTTGAGATTCGTTATATTAAACTTTGGTCCAGATTTGCTTCATTTCTTTGTTCTATTTCTTTGCTTACAGTGCTAAGCAGCATTAGCTTCTCTTATTCAGATCGAGGTTGTTTTCTATCTTGTATCTTAGTCAAAAATGATATCAGGGGCTGGTTTAACACGGATCGAACCTAATGATTATACCAACGTCTAATAACTGCCCAGATACGTAAAACAGCAATCTCGCCACCAAAACGAGAAAACGTCCACAGTTTTCCCCGCGAGCGAGAGGCTAAAAGGAGTCAGTTTCGGGACATTGAGTGACATGACACATCATCGAATCCACAATTTGATTTGCTTGTGCTCATGTTTTTGCCATGGAAAATTGCAAGAAAACATACCTTAAACGCTGTAAGAACTCCTCCATTATCAGCTATGTTTTCTCCAAGCGTTTGGTTCCCATTGATCTACAATACCACAAAGGGTAGCTGTTACATTTATTAAAATATAATGTACTCAATATTAGCAGACAAGTGAAAACTTAAAAAACGTGAATGCCATAGTTGGTTTAACTACAGCAGTGGCATAGTCGTAGAGTGCTCGCTTTGCGTGCGGAAGGTTGTGAGTTCGACTTGACGACTGGCTCATACAGAGGACTTAAAAATGGTACATCATGCTTCCCTGCTTATCATTCAGCAAATACGCCATAGATTATGACAGTTAGTCACACAGTGATATCAGTGGCCCAGGCTCCCAACTGTAGCATTTACAGTGCTTGCAAGGTTGTGTGGCCTTCGGGGTAAGGAAATAGAAATGAGCGCCGCCCTATACATCAAAATGGCGTGGGAACGAGCTTTGACTTTGACATATTTGGTCCATGTGTAATAAATAAACAAAAGAAATTTATATGTATAAAATGCAGTTGTTGTATACATGAATGCATTAGTGTCTCCGCTGAGATAAAAACACGTGGCATTCATGGAGGCGAAAGCAAAACACAAACAAATTCATAATTTCCCCTTTGCCCACAGTTGGGTGTCGTGATAATACCAAATAATTGATGTGTGTTTTTGCATTATCACAGAAAAATTCCTATTAGAGTGAACGAAATGGGGTTGTAGGGATGGAAATGGACTAGCAGACATTTTCAGAGTTACTCAGTTTCTGTTAAGTACAATGTATTAACGATCGCGTCGCAAATTTCAAATTGCCGGATAATTATTACATTACTCCGAAGTTTAAATTTTTGGACAGTTTAACAAGATAGCTTTCTTTATCACAAATGGATATAGTAAGAATCCCTTATTTCTCATCCGGAATGATAAGGAATTTTAGTTTTTACACTTGGAAACTATGGAGAATAAGGACTTGGCTAAGACGTGAAAGATACCGAAGAATTTGACCCTACTGTTAAATTGAAATGGTTCCTTAATATTGCTATATCTCGACTGATGAGTTGTTTCGGTCATAAATGTTCCAGAATAAAAATTTGTTGAAAGAGATCATATTATAACAAAAATTACTTGAATTACCAATTACTAGTCTTACAAGCTTTAAACATTATTTCCATCTTAGAATTGCCACTAGTCTCGCTGTTTATAACAGGCATTTAAAGTTTTCAGTATTATACTTATTGTGGCAATAAGATCACCTGAATCGCTAACTTATCATACTATATGCCACACATTTTAAATATATACAGGTGTGTATGTAGATATTCTTATGTTCATCTACCCTCGAACTAAATTGGTGATTGTAGTAGCCAGTGACGAAACGAATCGTAAATTAGCTTACAGCCCACCCACCAAGCAACAGTAGCAAGAACATAGTACCATAAGATTAAAAAAACAAAACAAAGCCATGCAATTTAATATAGCAGTAACAAGTAACATAAGTGATTACAGAAAACACTAGAAAGTCTTGCAATGTTCAAACAGTGGTCCATTGCTCCTGGTTCAAGCTCTGTTGAGGTTACTAATACTCAGAAAGGTAGTGAGGGCCATGGCTTTTTGCGTCTGACAGTTGAGTGGTTCCCATGTACGCGTGGTATTTTTAAGGTACTCACACAAGTCTACCTCCCTCTGCAAGCCTATGCTGACATAAGGCATCTCCAATACTTTGATTTAAATACTGGTATCATATCATGGCTATTACCCCTTAAAAATACATTTTAAACACAAGGGACTGATCATATCTGTGTTTATCACTCAGTAGGAAATAGGAGATGGGGGGTTGGGGTTAGAAAGGGGAGGGGAGGCTAGGTTTTTAAGCGTCTCTTCTTCAGTCTCGGTTGCGTAGTTCTGAGCGAAGTTCTTTGGCTGTCTTTGACACATAAAGTCACAGTCACAGCATTAAGGAGGTGGACTAGCCTCCAGTTGAACACATCGTCCATATCGTGAAGACTTGCAAAAAGAAATCATAATCATACTGTCACGTTAAGACAGGCTTCTCATTACTCATGTATTGAATGCAAGTAGAAAGTATAAACTAAAGACAATAAAATACAATTTAATCATAGCACTGCTAGTTACTGCATGTAGCATTGACCACAATGCTCCTGCTTCTCAGCTTGCTGTCATTTTGAATTTACCTTCAGTCCATATGATTCGTAGTTGGAGTACTGATCTGCAATACATCTTGCCCTCTTTTTAAAAGCTTCATTACTTTTGTTTGTCCACCAATCTTTCAAATTACCATTACTATTATATAGACGTCCTTACGTTAAAAGAAGAAAATAACAACCAAATTGAATCAAAGAACAAACTTTTTGCAATAAACAAAAAATTGTTTTCATTTAACTGTAAGACAGCCAATACGAATAAGCAGTACGTCATCAAATTCTTGTTAGACGTTGTGCCGGCAATAAACAAAAACATTTAAATTGTCAAAGTACTGTTGTTACCTTATTGTGTCCTCAACATGGATTTAAATGACTAAGAGGTAGGCGAGTCAAAAATGTCATCGGTTACCTCTTCTACCTTCTTACCTATGTTCATGGACTTTTAGGAAATGAGATTTATTTAGCCTAGCAAGAGTATGTCCTAGCAAGAGCATGAAATAATAAGTCCCTATTTTCAAATTTGCGGCAAACCGGCACGGAAGAATAAGGCTGTTAGAAATAGCATGAATGTCAGATTTTTAGCAAGTTCATTGCATCTAAGACAGGTTGGAAAGACAAGTTAGCACTCCATGTCATTTAGACTGAGAAAGCGAATCATAACTTACTATTACGAATGAAAAAGAGAACGTAGTTGGAGAGTCATTACCAGATCAGTAACAAACCAATGCAACAGCAAACTTATGCATAACATTCCTTGTGTAATCTTGGCATTAGAAATACACCTTCATTTTGTAGTCTAACAACATCAAAATAAGGACAAACATATGCCCCTGTTTCTTAAGCATCATGATATTAGGAATGCATACATCGGTTATTGTTTGTCATAACACATTATGAAATAACGATCAGACGCTTACATATTTTGTGTTAGTGGAAGTTCATCGTGTTTTGTATGTTTGATAATGCTTTCTTACCATCAGTTACCTCTTCATTTAATAACACATTAGCCAAAAGCACTGTTGTAAAACAGGACTTGAAAACCAGATAACCCACAGAAAATGGATGGTAGTTCATTCCAATATGCAGTTCCGTAGCTGACAAATGTTAACTGATGTGCACTTTGCAGAAAAGTGTGTGTGGGGGGGGGGGGAGGTGAGGTAGGAGACTACTACCCTCGGCGACTTGGGTCCCGTGTGTGTACGTGTGTGTGTTATTTAAAAGCATAAGAATACAGGATGTCTTTAATGCAGACGTGCATAGGATTCTGCTTGTTTGTATTACTAACCTTGATCATCAAAGCCATGGGTCATTTCATGACCCATCACAGCACCAAATGCTCCAAAGTTAAGTGACCTGAGTGATAAAGAAAAAAATAGCCACATAACGTGTTCATGCTATGTCATTTTCAATGTTATATCTATGTCTTTCTTTAAAGATCAATGTTTGTGACTGTTCGATGGTAGGAAGCAAGCTGGTGCTTACTTGAAATTGATGGAAAGGAATTAACTGACCAAACTGAAATCTCAAATGGTTTCTGTTCATTTTTTATGAATATTGTTGCATCTCTTAAGGAAAAGTCAATTATATTGAAGAATTTTGCATGGCAATTTCCTGCTTCTATCACAAAGAGAAAAGTGAATGTACTTAAATTTCAATTTGTAACAAATATAGAAGTAAAAACGATTATTAAATCCATTAAGCGATCAAAAGCCACTGGAATTGATGATCGCCCTCAAATCTTAACAAAGATGCTGCTGACATGCTTTCAGTCCCACTTTCTCATATAATATATTTGTCTTTTGACACTGGCCAATTCTCACAGTACTAGAAGGCGGCTAAAATCATCCCTCTGTACAAGCCAGGATCGCCAACAAACTATAGACCTATATCCGTATTACCGATAATGTCAAAGGTAATAGAGAAGATTGTATAGTTGGTGTATTTCTTAGATGGAAACAAACTGCTTTCCAAAAGGCAATTGGGCTTCAGAGAAAAAATGTCAACAGAACTAGCAGCAAAATTTTTGCCTGATGACAACCGGAAAAGTGTGGACTAAGGAGAACTAGTCGGCGCTGTTTTTATAGATCTCATTAAGGCATTTCAATGGTACATTTGATACAATAAGCCACTCCAAATTGTTAACCTAGCTTCTGTCGTATGGCATTGAAGGCAAAGAGCTTACCTGGTTTGAGGACTATTTATTTAATCGGTCAGCAAAAGTTAGCTACAACGGAACCTTATTGGAGGCACAGCATTTAAAATCTGGTGTTCCACAACGCTCAATCCTACAACTCTACTCTTTATTCTTTTCTTTAACGATATTACTGATGTAATAACGACAAACATTGTAAAATATGCCAATGATACGGTTATATATAGGGAAGATAACGATGTTAGGAATCTCAGCAAAATCCTTACAAATGAAATTTCAAAGCTTGAAAAATGGATGGATGAGAACTCATTCTAAATGCGAGAAAAAGTAAAAAAGAGGTGATGGTTTTGGGGACTACCCAACGTCTGAAGCGGCAGAGTGAAGAAATATATGTTCAATACGAGGAGTCAAAAATTAATACTACTTCTTCTCATAGATATTTGGAAGTGGAAAGCGGTGCAACTTTAAATCTGAACGACAACTTTGAACATTGTTATAAACGAGCCTCTATCAGATTACTATTATCGAAGCTAATATGTTTCTTAGATAGCACAACGCCTTGTAAACCTGATGCACTATGACTGTACCTGTTGCTACATACTGTGGGATTTTAAACTTGAAAATAACAACCGGCCAGACGAAAAAATTAGCTTCTCTTCATGAGCGTGCTATAATAATAACTGGCGTGGGCTCAAAGGATTGCAGTGTTTTGTTACCTGAAAAATCAAATATAAAACAAGCCTGTGTACTGATACATAACATCCCGAACAAGGATATATGTGATGCCTTGCGGAGTCACTTTACGACACATGCACATATTAAGACCACAAGAAACAACAAATTCTTCGTCTTTCTACCAAGCATTAAAACTGAAATTGTGCGAAGAGGTTTCAGATACATGGGGGAAAAATTATAAAATGATTTGCACTTAGACTTAAGAATTGCTGCAAACAAAAATGATTTTAAAGAGAAACTGGACTTATTTTTTAAGATGAAGTAACTGTGATGATTTAAGCTTTTAAATACCATTATGGACTTTTAATGAGATACCTATTTATCGTTGTAATTTGCAAATTACGTTTTTACATTTCATTTATTTCTTGAAACAGGACAAGCATTGAAAACAGCAATACCTTTGTTGATGCTTTTATACTGTATAAGTATTCGTAATATTATATTATTACGAATACTTATATGAAAACAAACTCAAAAACTGTGTACATATATATATATATATATATATATATATATTAGTGCAGCTATTGTGGTAATGCTCCACTCTTGATGAATATATATAAAGCACTGTGTCTGTTGAGGTATTACAAAT
>JANTCA010048021.1:0-18443 GCA_024741275.1 Chironex yamaguchii
CGTGCATCTTTATCAGCCAACAACACAAAAAGCTGGCTGAATCAATTGCAGCCTGCATTATTTGACATGAACCGTTCAAGTGATGCATTTATATTATTTTTTAGAACTCCTACACATTTGATATGGCCACCAGAAAAACAACCTGGACCGCTCATTACTTCTAAATTCCCACGGTTTGTACATGTAAAATTTGCCAACCCCTAAATTCTCGTTCCTCGGTTCACTGGTCGTTTACAAGTGAAAAGACAAATTTCTGATCAAGTCGTCAAACTCGAAAATGGCCATAAAGTCAATTTGAATCGCTGTCGTTGCATTTATTACCTTGCTGGCCTAAAGTGGAGGATTGTTATGGTACTGATGAGAAGACTGGCAATCGCGTACTCATGTGCTCTACATGCGATGTACAACGAGACAGTACATATATTATTGATTGTCATGCGGCTTGTGAGGGGAGGGATATACTGCATTCTTTATTCTTGTAGTCTCTTATCGTGTAGCTTCAGCATTACAATTTGCTTCAACAGGAGCATTACTCCGGATATTACTCCAGTGTCATAGCCAAATAAAAATACTCCTAAGGCTCCAAAGAATATCAGTGTATAGGTATAACTGTTACTTAATTTACTCTCCTGTTTCAGTTCATCAGTTGACCTAACAAGAATCTTCTCTGAGCATATAACTTGGCGACGTGAGCCCCAAAATAAGTAATTTTCCCCCAAACATACATGCCCCAATATACGTACCTATATTGGGGGAAAATTACTAATTTTGGGGTTCAGGTTATCAAACCCACTCACCATTATTGCCATTAAGTACTTAACCCAATGAGGTATAAGAAAAGCTATTCGTATACCTCATTGACTAGGCCAGATGTATTGATTATTTGCAACAACTTCACTGACCTCGATTTGGTGACGAGATTTACTTCCTGATTCTAAACAACATGTCATCATGGAGGAAGACGTGCAACAGAAAGTACTTGAATACGAAACATTTGTCAATGAAAAATTGAAGGAGGATTTGAGAAAGATTCACTCTTTAAGAGATCAAAATAATGTTAAAATAGCTGAGTATATACAGTTCAAAAAATTACTGGACGCGCTTATCACAAAGGCAATAGAGGGGAGTGCATTAAGAACAATGGTAGATCTAGGTTGCAATTTTTATTGCCAAGCCAAGATTGATAAAGAAAAAGATACAGTACTTGTGGCAATAGGATTTGGATTTTTCCTCGAAATGACATACAAGGAAGCACTTGAGTTTACAGAAAAGAAAATGAAAGAATTAACGACTGAAAATGAAAAGCTTTCGAAGCAGTCAGCACAGGTTAAAGCACGGATTAAATTGTTGTTAGGGGGTCTCCAAGAACTTCAGTCACTAGATTTTCAAACAGACGATAGAAGAGTAGATATATTTTAATGGATTCTTACTAGTCTTACTTCAAGGCTGTCAAACTGACGTACGTATAGAATTCGTTAAACTTAGGATGGGCTGTCACGGATGTTTTTTAATTTCAAGCTTACATGGCTATGTTTGGTCTGTAGGTTAAAGGACGCAGTGGCACTAGATCGCTTCCATGCTTGTGCAAGGACTCAGTTTCTAGGTGCGTCTGTGTGACTTCATGTCGTCTGCACGAAAAGCAGGGGTCTTTTAAATCTGGCTTTCAATCATTTGTTTACAACTATATCTAGCACTCAACATGCTTAACTCCCCAGTCCGATGGTAAGAAAAAATGTAGTCAAACTAGAAAGAATTGAACTAGATTCAATTCGTTCTTTAATCAAATTTAATCCAGAAGCACTCCAAGATCTCAAACCTCCACTGAGCCAACTGTGTCAGGTGGAATTTCCTGTTTTGTGAATATTTGAATGAATTGTGCTGATAGGTACCATGGTAACTGGGTTTTCCCAATGACAATTTTCACATTAGTTGCAGTTTTTTACACATATCATTGTCAAAAGCAAGCTAAAGTAATATTTGGTCATGTAATTTGAAGACAATAGGATATATTTATGATTTTTTAATTTTCTTGTAATTTGCACCACCTAACTTCACTTTTGACGGCCCAACCCACCTCAAATGTCAGAAACATTAGAACAATATGAGTTTCTGAGGCAAGTTATCCCTTGCTTTAGAAAATGCCTCACCATTTAAGTTTTCTAGTTACCTCCTTTTCTTGCTGTCTCCTTATAACCTACCTAACATAAAAAATCCAGATAAGCAATGAGCAAAGATTAAAGCAAGGGCACCATCAGTAGGCATTGAAAGGTCAAAGGTGCTACACCTTTCAACACCAGTATCAATAATAAAAACAAATTCTTAACCCAGCACAAACAAATAGATGGGAAAATGTCAGAATTCTGCATTACAATTTTTAACACTCTGGCACAAAGATTATTTAACTCTTGTAAATGCAGCATGGACATCTATGAAGCTAATCTTGTAACCTGAGGTCAAGCACAAGCGCATTGACTTCCATAAACAGTTGTTGACTTTTCTGTATTGTCATATTTCACATAGTCACATAGAACCCAATATAGGATGGACTGCTTGTTGTCTAAATGCCTACGTTTTTAAAAAGCAGTAAATTTTGATGCTCTGAAGCTAGTTAATAAGCAAAAGGTCACAATTTCGCCACCTCATTAGCAGGAAAAAAGAGCCCATTTACTAACTCTCATGTTACAAATAGCTTATTTTTACAAATTCATTATTAGACTTTTAGCTCTTTAGAAGGATGAGAAAGTTATTACATTTTCTTTTGAGGTAGTAATGTGCTTATGCATGTATAACTCTTGTAACTCTTTAGTTGTGTTTTCAAAAGCAATAGCTTGAGTTTTTATGTTACAGCTTTCAGTGTATTTATTTATATGAGTATACAGCATTAAGTGAAACCATTAAGTGAAATATTAATCATAGTCTTTAATCATTGGACTCAGAAGTTATATTTTACAATTTACACAGCAATGATGTAAATAGTGATAAATGGTACATAATCCTTGCTTGTCAACATTGAACACTGGCAAATATTCTTATAATGTTTTGAATGTATACTGTAATGAATTTTAAGTGCATTGTAAAACATCTCCGGTGGTAGAATATATTTTGTTCAAAACCTTATACCCATATTACTATTTGCTATCTTGTAACCGATTTTATTTTAAAAGTGGGACTTAACTGATTCTTGTATTTGCATAAAGTTGTTTGAATGAATTGTAAGTGTGTTAAGACTGTTTCTTGATTTTAAATTTCTTGACAATGGCAAAGTTTTAAGGAGCATAAACAGAGGTATTGGAAGTGGGCAAATCACTGATTATTATTCCTAATAACTACTGATGACTATTTATGGTTGGCTTTTGTGGCATTGACCCGTTATAGTTACAGATCTGATTAAATGTTTATAATTAGTAAATATTATATCCTGGCCCTTGACTGGAGCCTTGTATGCTGAAAAATGTGCATTGACAGGTTTTTTTTTCAAAATGATGATGAAGCTACAAATTTTATTTTGTAATAATTTTGGCTCTGTCGCAAGACCTCATAGTCTAGTGAATATGACAATGAGTCTGCAACCTAAAAGTTCCTAATTTGTACTGTGTTGCTGTAAAAAACTATTAGGGTAAGAAGGTAACCATAACCCACTTTTGTAAGAGCTGACTTTTAAATTCATTTCCTGACCATGGAAATGGCAACAGTATAATACAAAGAGCCTTTGCCAAGTGCATTTCTCGATATAGTCCTTCTAACATACAGTCATATACAAGGAGCTGTGTCACAAACACAATTAAATATATTATTGTGGCCACAAGCGCTTTAAAGCTGGGACTTTTGACTGCAAATTAGATACCTAAATTACTGAGATAAAAAGCTTAATTAAATGGCTCAGTTTGAATAGTTGGAAGACACTTCTTCATTCAACCCCAATTATGCTTTCATGTGCTGTCCGTCTATAATCAGAAATGATTGTAATTGACGTGTGTTTTTGTGCCTGCAAAGCATCTATTTATGGCCATTTTCAGTAGTCTTCAGATAAAGGTAGACAGAGTGGTGCTGTGTAGTGAACAGTGTAATGAATGGTTTAGGTATACAGGGCAAGAACATTTTACTTGATTTGCCTTGGTGTGACACTTCTATATTCTATTGGTTTGTCAGACCTCCAAGTTATAGCATTTAAAAAGACATATCAAAGTAAACAGAAAGATGATTCTTGATCTATGATTCTTGATCTATTTATTAATTTATGGGGTTCTTTTACTAATGCCAGTAAATTACAAAAACCAGCAGCTAATTTGTTATTTAACTCAAAATATCAATGTAGACAATGGCAACAGTAAAGGGGTTTGGGAGATAATTACCCCCAACACTGTTTTTAATATTGATTACATTCAGTTCTTCTGGAAATATATAGAACACTCTTAAAGTTTCAAATTTAAGAGTATCAAAGGACAGTCATAATGTCTCATTGCAATAAGCCTATCAGGTTGACTTCATCATTTTGTGACATAAGATAGGTGATGCCACACAATTCCTACAACAATATCCCAATTGTTCTTCAAGGTTTACATATTTTGGAATTCTCGTTTGGAGGGAGAGAGTGTTTGAGATATTCTGATTCCACTTGAGACATAGATCAATCTAAACTGCTCAGTATTACATATTTTCATTAAGTGTTACTTGGTAGCTCAAATGTGACGCTAAACACTGATGGTATTCATTGCCTTAATTTATACTGTAAGAAGTTTAGAATTAAAATTGTTTAAGACAGAGGCACATGTCTGTATATAGGAATTACCTTTGGAATGATGTGATACTGAAATATTGCACAAAGGGGCAATTTTGCAATATATTTAAAGTGTGGTTATAAGGTCAGTCAGGGTTAGGTCCACTAAAAGGGAGGCAAGGGGCAAATTGCCTCAAGGTCTAGGAGCCTCATTAAGTAAGAGTAAAATTTTTGTAGTGGAAAGTAAATTCTACGTTTATCAAAGGAATCTAGCCTGGAAATCCAGATCATGGTGTTTTCAAAACAAAGTGTTCAGAAATGCTGTTTTCAATGGTAAGAGAAAGTAGAAATTTTTGGCAAAGAAACCCCTAAGAGGCATGTCTGTCATAACATGTATTTAGAAATTTTTAGTATGTCAGGCTAGTTTTCTGCATTGTTGTAATTAGTATTTACTGTAAACAATGACACGCGACCCTTGATTAATGCTTTTTCTCAGTTTGATCCCCCACTTATTGGATTATAGGATTAAAGTGCTTATCTAGCTATCAAAAAATGAACACAACACACAACATGAAAGTAGGATAACACTGACTGCCAGTTGTTTTTCTTGTGTGTTACATATTATATTTGGATGTATCAGGACGCACTTTACTGCAACATAATGTACTCTTATATGGATGTTTGTAAAGCTTCATAAAAGTGATTTTTGGATGTTAGCAGTACCTGATCGATACCCTGACCTCAAATAAAAATCCTGTTGTTAAACGCCAATGACTGCATAGTGACTTCCATCTCTACATAGTTATGTCGATATAGTCTATGATGCTTGCTGGTTTGTATAGTTATGACCTGGTGTTTTATCTCAATGAACAGTAACAAATCAAAGAAAATTCGAACTGCCAAGTAAAATATAGTCAAAGGGGCTGGAAAACAAATGAGAACAAACAAGAACTTTTCATAAGCTTGGTTGGGAAGAAATAACAAGGAAGAGAGCAAGGAAATCAAGAATGGTGAATGCCGAAGAGAGTAGGAGGTCTAACCGAGTGAAGGAGAGTTGGAAAATGTAATGTTGGAGATTAACCACAGAAGGAGAACCTGATTCAAGGTTTCTTGACATAAATGCAAGGAAGCAGGTTTCCTGATAGGAAATGATGGAGCCAGCTGGGAAAACTTAATAGCAAATATAGAGATGAAATGCTGCCAAAGGTCTCCCAACAAATCAGATAGGTTACCAAGGGACCAAACTAAAAGAGCCTTTCCAATGAGCATATGTATCAGAAAAATGTGAAACAGCAAATCAATATAGACTGGCTGTTTCTTGAGTGATAGCTGTAAAGATTTGCTTTTCATGTTGTTTGATTGACAAAAGCCCATAATCTTAAGCACATTCTTTTTTTGGCAACCCAATAAAATGAATTACTATGGCAATTAGATACAGCTTTATGGAAATCAAACGTCATAAGCAAGAGTACCATGCACATTACTATGTGATGTGGAAAGATCTTGAGGTGACATTTTAAAAACGTTCTAGCCTGATTACCAATTTCGGAAGAAGACTTATGAAGGGAAACAGCACAGGAGGAAATACATTGATGTTTATGAGAAGCACAAGCCATTGTACATTTGTTCGAATTCATTGTCAGCCCTCCAAAAATCCAAGTGACAAAATCAAGCAGTAACCAAAATACGTAGTCCAACTGTACCACAAAGATTTGTTCGTAGCTAATTTTGTCATTACACAAAGTTTCATCAGTCAATAGGGATGGTTGGAAATATGCCACATCCCATGCTGAATTGTATTTACGAAAAGAAGACAAAAAGTTTGTACCTGTGTTAGATTATGATTCCTATTGTCATCGAATGTACCTGAAAACTGTAACTGAAATTGGTTTTGAGTTTATTTGATTTGTATTGGATTTTTGTTAATGTTAATGTTTGTTGATGCGCATGTGCAAACTCACTTCCTTATCCGCTATGGTAGAGACTAGTGGTATATTTTGGTGAATCTTTACGTAAAATACAAAATGAGTGTCATAAACGGATAAACTTTGTTCTTCATGCTTATTTTGGTTAACTTGCATGAGCGCTGATGATGTCTGCTCAACCTGCCCACCTTGTAACAACCCGCAAATGTGCGTCTGTTTATGAGTCTTCCTGGTGACTTAAGCATTTGTTTGACTATCAAACTTGCCATGATAAAAATTGTGCTCCTTATTGTACTCAAGGTAGTTTCGTATTTTCAGTTGAGCACAAGCTAGCTAGAAGGATGGAGTATGAACAACTTATTGACATTTTCCAACCAAAGAAAACAAGGCAGATAAAAATTTCGTAAACTTCTTCATTTTGACATTTAAGAAAATAAATTAATGAAGCTCCTGACCTTTCCAAACAAAATCAATCAAACGTAACAAAAGCTGATGTAAAAATATTTTAATACGTATTTGATACTACTGAAGAGGATATGTTCGCAACATGTTTGGGTCTTTCTGTTGCTCGCAGGCAGCCTCATTTTCAGTTTTGATGTGGGCCTCCTGACCTCTCGGCGGCTCCTCTCGGGCTATGCCCTTAAACCTCCTTACACCTAGTCTCTTATGGCTGGAGTTACCACTGGATGTAAGGAAAATACTTTTTGCCTACATATATATGTATAAGGCTTAAGCCGAAACACAGAAGAACATTAACGAATGCCCCCTTACCCACCGCTGGGCTTCGTCTCGTAATACCAAGGACTTTGAAAGTCCTCCACGAAATCTTTGTGCCGTGATGGCACGGACGTGTGAGTGTTGGCTTTTGAATCTGAGCGTTACCAGTTCGAGCCTGGTCGGCTCCCACTTAGTACATCTATCGTGATACTGCTCCACTCTTGACAATTATACCAAAGCACCGTGTCTGTTGAGATAGTAGATACTATATGTTTGTATATTTATGTATTACCTGTGAGTGGAGCATTAACACAATAGTTGCACTGAGATGAAGCCGACCAGGCTCGAACTTATTTACCATTACTAATGCTTCTGCATACGAACCTGAAATGTGCACAGATGCTTAATGAGTTAATAAACAGGACGATACAGCTTTATCCTATAATAGCCAATAACTGTCAGCTATATAACTATCTGCAATGCTATGATGAATATTGCGAATCACTTCCTGTACCATCAATCAAACGATAGATCATGCTGAAGTCAAGTCCAATGTTTTTGCCAAATCAGAACATTTTCATTTCCTGGCGTAAGCAAAAGTCTCTGATATGAATTAAATTACAAATCTACACACTAAAGACAGCAACAAAAACCCTATGACGGATAGATAAGAGTTCGGAGCTAAGAAAGTATAATTGAGACCTTGTTATTCTCCAAGTTCAAGCGTTGAAGATAAAATACGCACATACATGTATCAGATAGTCCACACTATGAGATAAAATTCAAACTGTTAACTAAAAATAGAAAAAACTATCCTATTAACAGGATTTTGTCCATGTATTAAGAAATTCACTGTCCTAAATTGCTTCCAAGTTCCTTTCTACTTTTTGGCTTTTCTTGCCTGCCAGAGTATTTCAAAATAAGTAAGGGCCACTTGACCACATGAAACTATTTTTTGTTAATATGAATTTAGCAGTTGTTACTGCAATAGTAACTCATTGCGCTAAATGAAGCATTATCCAAGGCGAGTTCCATTCTACAGCATTGTGTGTGCACGGTGAATGAGGAATCATTTCGAACTAAGTTCGTTAGAAAAACGAAATCAAACAGTTTTTACCTCACAGTCTACCTTGAATTTATCACATGACAGAAAAATGGTAGCCTTGTTGTGACTTGTTTGTCGTAATTGTTCAATCTTCCAGCTTCATGAAAGCATATTTTAAGCGGAGATCAGGTGGGTACGTCACTGACCTGTCTCCGGCCTAAATTACAGATATTAACATAAAAGAGAAATCACTCCTGGCTCACGTTTGTATATGAAATTCGGTAATGTCAACAGTGGCGATGATAAAATTTTGCAAAGTTGGTCCGTGAATAACGAGAAACCAATAGAGACACAAGTTGCCTTGAGGGCATACAAGACAACTACGTGATGTAAGTCTACCTTGCTGCTAAAGCTACGATAATCTTATAAGTTTATTATTGATGCCTCTGTTACTAAGAGTCAGTCAGGTGTGGTTTAAAATACAGAAGAAAAGTTAAGGAAGGCTTTGCTCAAGAATTTTCATTATGGGCTTAACAGTTTGTTGTTCATAAGATTACCTTTAATAGCAATTTGGTAATGGAAAAAAAACAAAGCAAAAATTACCAATAGACGATCAATTGACAATTAGTAATTCGTTAGATAGCCTTAATGAATTCTAGAGAATTGTAAGTCGAGGCGGAAATCAGGTTTTGTCAACAACAGAGATTTTGATACCCAGCATACTAAAATCGAGTCACGTAGAACGAGCTTGTGAGGTCTACATGTTTCTAATTTAGTAATAGGTAATAAGTACGATGCACTACACGTAGACAAAAGTGAAGCAAATTGAATGATTTTACGTGTCATGTCTAGAACTGAACTCGTCAAGCAGTCGCAGTTAGGTTTTTAGGTCAAGGTATCTACAAAACGTAGTATGGATTTCACTGATCCTACTTTATTACTTAGCACGATAGCGTACATTAGTTGAAGCTTTAAAAGAACAGTTCTTCGTTTACGTATTGAGACTTACAGTGATGCTGTTTTGAAGGAAAACTTTATTTAAAAAGAAAATCTGTTCAAGGGATGACAAAAGGAGGTAACTTTTATCACGGAAAGTTCTAGCTAACATATCCCACAAATTATTTTCGTAACCGATGGTGATGAAGTTTCGAAGTCGAAACCGGAACCACTCATCGTCTTAGGCACTAGTCATAGAGACACAAAGAAAAGTAGTAAGCTAAAAATAAAACACAATAAATGAACTAGATAGAAAAATCATTTTCACTGGTTCATTGGTATATTTTGATGCTCTTTCCTGACCAATACCCTGGCAAGGAACAAGCCGGAGGGAGAAAATGTCCAAGTGTCTTTCGTAGCCTTAGTCATGTGACAAAATTCTGTCTCATGTCTAAGGTCTTGTAGCTCGAGTCAAAACTGCGGTAAAGTTACAAATTTTTTTCTACTTCATTAGTCGTATACTAGCCCCACGGCACTCCATTTTGAGAATCATTTTCTTCTGCAGCAGCTAGTTGGTTTCTTGACGTACTTTTGATACCTGGGTACGTATTAGCAAAGACATGCATTCATTCCATGAAGTGTTGGTCTTGCATTGTTGAAAGAAATGGCTGAAAGAGGCTAAAAGGGTAATACGTCTGTACCAAAAAAACAAATTCTTCCAAGACATTTCAGAGTAAACAATTACATGACACTGTTTCAAGGAAACAGCAGACGACTGAGAGTAAAAATGTAGTTCTGTTCCGAATCAACAAAAGGCCCTTATTCCTTTCTTGGTTTGGAGTACACGCCGCCGTGGTGTACTGGATAAGACGACGATCTTGTAAGCCATTCGTCACCACAAACAAGAAAACACCATTGGTAAGAGAAGGTAACGCGTGCCCACTCTCAAAAAGAGCTCGCTTCCTAATGAAGTCCCTAACTCTGGCAGGGATATCAGCCACGAGAATGCCGAGAAAAGGATACAAATTAGGACGTAGACAATGCTATTAACAAATAAGGAGAAGTACTTAAGTTACGACAAAATGTAGTGATTTTTAACTTCATCTATTGACTAATCATTAATAAGAATTTACACATAAATTTTTAGGAAATACACTCCTATGATAACATTAAAGTAAGCAAAACAGCTCCTTTGTCACTTTGATTCATATCATTGAAGTTACTTTTTATTGCTGAGAATCACACAGAATCTGTAACCCCATGGCGATAAAGTAAAAATATTGTACTATAATGTCAAAATACTGTTCCTATACGATGAAAGGATAAAATTGTCTAGTGTAGCATTCAACTTATTTGCGTGTTTTGTCATAAAAACGACATAACTAATACAAGTAGCTTGGTACAGACCTTTGGAGATGTTCGTACAGATTTGCCCTCTAGAGGTGTGCCAATGCAAAACCTCGTTAACGTGGTAGAGTCATTGTTAACTCACAAAGCAGACTTAGCCTGCAAGTCTAGTCGATTAAACCGAAGTCAAATGTCGCTGTGTTTATGCTGAATGGAATAAAATTAATTGGAGCAGTTGAATAATTGTTCCTGTGCTATAAATAACACAAATTCTCGTGCACCTAATAGAATAATTGGTTTCAGCGTACGGTGAGAGTGATGTTTGAGTTGAGCATTATTACAGTATCTAATCCGCCCTGTCGGACCTACATGTGTCATGAAACAGTCTTATTCTGGAAAGAAGAAATCATCTCTTATTTATTTTAATACAAGATCAAAAGATCCAAAACCTAAGGATAGGTACTTCACTAAGTACAATTGATAAATACAGTTTGTAATGTATCTTTCGCATCTGTATGACTCCTTCGAACCTGTATTGGTATTTTCTAACGAGCGTATATGAATACAAATTTTGGCTCCAAAAATATTAAATAGATCTTGACTTCCTAAGTGGACTATGTACAGGTTGCTATTTAAAAATATGGATGCTTGGAGCTAATTACACCTTTTGCAAGAATACCGTCTACTTTATTTTATTTACAAAGCAATTCCTATATTACATCAACACAAGTAAGGTAAAAATACGGAACATTTAAAAAGTAAACTTTGACCGTATGGTCGTGAAATGTTATTTGGTTCCTGATAGCAATGAGCGGCACAACTTCTTCAATGATGGCTTTGTACTTTTATCTTTCGCTTTGAGTAGCAAAATCCTTTTGCAGTCTTCAAAATTCTTAACTTCAGCAAGGAAACATTTGAGAAGATCTGTCATGCCAAATGTGTATTTAGCAGAAAATAAAACATGACGAAAACCACGTTCTTCTAAAGCTTTCATGGCGTACTCCTCGGTCATCTCCGTTTTGTCCAAATCGACCTTGTTTCCAAGTATAAGTATAGGGACGTCGCAATTCTTGACGCCTTTGGTGTCTATAATTTCCTTTACGATACGATTGACTGACTCTAACGACTTCTTATTATCGAAAGAATATACAACAACGCAAAGATCCGCTAATGTCATTGCTAAGGATCTCATGGATGGGAAGCAAAATTTTCCTGATGTGTCAATCACTTCCAAGTTTAGGAGTTTGCCTTCCACCTCCACACTCCCCTCGTGAAAGTCATGTACTGTAGGTTCATACTGCTGAATAATGTCTTTTCCTAATAATCGTCGCGTTATGGTTGTTTTGCCAACGAAAGAGTCCCCGAAAATTGCAATTCGTATGACATTTCGATCCACTATACTCTTTCTTCTCTCCATTTTGATCTTCCCTTCGTCAAAATAATACATTATGATAACAGTTATGAGGCTTTATGCAATACTATCGTCCTTGGAGGATCCTCACTTGATGGTTATGTGAATATCTGCATGCAGTTTTCATCAATTCAATTCTCAAGTTGCCCAACAGGCAAACGCATGGCACTCACAAGATACCAACCTTTTCAAAATTAGAGTAGTAGTAACTAACGGTTCTTTTCCATTCTTACAAATCAAAGAGAGCAGACAACTACCTCTCACCCACTTTAATTGATTTCACAAATAACCTTTCAAAAATAATTTGACAAGATTACCGCTTCTCTCTTCTTGGCCATCAACCGAAACTGAGATACTTCATACGTGTCCAGTTGCTAAGTAATAGTCGAAAAAATACTCCATTGAAGAACATGACTCATGTATGTCATATGAGAAAATATTGCAATTCTATAATGGTCTTTACAATTCTGGTGCATTTTGGTACGCTAAGGGCAAAGTTCGTTGCGTTTGTTCTCTTGATATTGAAAGAAAAAACAGTACACTGCTCTTTTATATTGGGTGTGTCTTACCCTATTCAGATTTGTGTCTTTTCACATTGCAGTTTAGTCATAAATAGTTTTTGTCAGTGTTTATTTGGGATCAACTCTCTATGGTATTGACGTAATGAAATGTCCTTCCCCCGCAAATAAACCTTGAGAAAAGGGAGTGAAGCGTGAGAAATGCTTTCAAGTGCTTAATAGGTATGCTGGTCTATGATACAGCATTGTTTAAACTAAGAGTAAGTTCTGTATTTCATCGACAAGAGAGAATGCCTCAATATTGGTATATTGAAAACCCGACCCACTTGTTTGTACACAGCCAGCTCAATTGGTTATGTCTGTCCGATTATAGTTAATTTGTGAGTGATATTTAACGCTCAATGACGAAGAAAAACAAGCAAGGATAGAATTTAATGGGATAGCGACCAAGTTGAAAAATACTAATTTGATCTTTTGCAAGAGAAGAAAATAATATGATCGTGATATCAAATAGTAAGCTTAAAGGTTTGAAAATCACACTCTCAACATCTGAGTGCGACCTCAAGGGAAAAGCGTTGTCTAAAAATGTCTTTCATGAGGCTCAACTTTAGCTTACTAAAGGCCAAAATGATTGCCGTTTTCTTAATTTTTCTCAGCATTTCGGTCTTTCTAAAACTTTTAATTCTTACTTCTAGGACACAATTTTGTCAGAAGGCAAATTTACGAATTCTCATTACTACTTTATATGACAACCTTAAATGAAGAAGTGTGCATACTATTGAAAGAAAAACTAGGATTAACTTTCTTAAAGAAATAAAAAGGCGAGATAATACGTCTTAACAAAACTGTATGACTGAAAATTAGCAACAATTTTTCAAAATGGAAATTCCAAAATTAACGAAGATAAGGTGGCGCTTAGTTATTACTAATTCGGTAAAACATCTTTTTTACTGATCTTATACCAATGAAACAATTCATTGCCAATATATTAAGTGTAACACTTATAAATATTTCGCCTGGGTTGCAGAGTTTACGAAAACAACATTGAAAATTTTCTCGTTCTTTCAGTTAAGAACTTGGCGATAGATAATAGCATCGATACAAATCAAAGGACTACACCTTATAATTTTTAAAAGATTCTAATTGCATTTTACCGAATGTAGAAGCATGAAATACAGCACATTCTTTGTTTTATCCAATAAATAACAAAAAGCCATCGTAATAATCATCTTTTGTTTGCGCTTCAGGAAAATTTCCTCATAAGGAAACAAGCAACAATTATCCTGAAATAAATATTTGTCAGAATAATGTCAGCAGCCTGTGCAGACTCGAAAACGCGTGGGTTTTTTAACTTTGGATTGTTAAATCACTCTAGGAAAAGACTCGTCTTTGTCTCAAACAGCGGTAGAATCATGCACTGCTACTTTCTAAACATATCCTTTATTGCTTACTTAGTGATCTGAACTTAAGTATATGGTCTATTTCATTTCAATATCATTCCCCTTTATGCTGCCTCATAATACATAGAGGCAAGTTAAGCATTGTATTAAACGACTTAACTTGTTGGCAGAAAAGAGGTTTTTTTAATATTGTTTGACAAGACTATGAACATAACATTTGTTTATTAAATGTCTTACAGACCTTTAAATCAGCAAAGAAAACATGTAATCTAAAAAGTCTAGACACCAAGGCTTTTAGGACTCCGAGGCACAAAGTATTTAACATTTTGGGAACGCTTTTATACTTGTTCACACCAGTAGATTAAGCAGTATCAGAAAACTAGGTGGGAGGGGGGTGCCGTGGTTTACCTCCGGTAAAAATTGCAATGAACAAGACCATTAAATTGTTACCAAATTAAAAGGTCGAAGACCCCTTGATCCCCTTAGGTACAGAATTAATGCACTCGATTTTCAAACTGTTGTTATACAAACATAAACGAAGATCATGCCAATCATTGAGTTTGAAAATGTTGTTGGTCTGACTGAAAACTTGACAATTGATCAAAGCATCAGTGTGATTTAAAGGACAACACCTAAAGCTGGCTACATTTTATTAACTGCAGGATCGGAAACACAGTACATGATGTCTGGTAATTAACAAATATGAAAGTCCACAAAGCAAACAGTTATCATATTATCTGTCCTTTGCCTACATTTAAGGAAATCTACATCATATAGAAACAAGTAAAACATTTCCTTAAATAAGCATTCCTAAAACTACATTAGCAGCGTCTTCAGGCTCTAAAATGCTTGGGTCATTTAACTTTGAATTAGTAGTTAATTTAGTGTATTAAATAACATACGATCTATTTGGTTGGGGACGAGTATATTCTAGATTATTAGACATGACCGCGAGTAATTTATTTGTGACTTTTTAAAAAGCCTTGAGCCACAGGTAAAAGCATGTGATCATAAGGGTATAGTCACTGAGATTGCGAGGACAATAAGACACTTGTAGTTTAAATCATCACTCTGGGAAAGCTTTTGTATGTCAAGATCAATGGCTTAGACACCACCAGAAGCCTTGAATTACTTATAGTTGACAGCACATGATCACAGAGAATCAAGAACAGAGCCAGAGAAGCCTACAGAGAAAAGGATAGAAAGGTGAAAAGAAGTGTCCGAGAAGACAAGAGAAGATGGATTGCAGAGCAGACCAGCCATGAATTGAAGCAAATTTTGGACCTGATATGGAAGGACGAAAGAGTGTCCAAACAGTGGACTAAGGGACCGATATGCAAGTTCCCTAAGAAAGGAAACATACAAGACTGCAGTAACTGGAGGGGAGTCAGATTGTTGCCACTAGCCAGAAAAGTATTCAACAGATCCTGATCAACAGAATCCAGACAGGTGTTGATCATGTTCTGCAGAAAGAGCAGGCAGCAGGGGAACAGTCAATGAGATCTTCATCCTCAGGAACATCCTAGAGCAAGCCAACGAGTGAACGCCACAATCTACATATATTTTGTGGACTTTGAAAAAGCGTTCGACTCAGTGCACAGAGACAGCCTCTGGATCATCATGAAGAAATACGGAATCCCACAGAAGCTGATACAGATGGTCCAAACCCTCTACAAGGACATCCACTGTGCGGTGATCGACGAGAACAAAACAACGGATTTCAACTCATTTTGACAACTGGCCTAAAGCAGAGGTGCTGTATGTCGAAAACAAGATGAGTTTACTTACGCAATATCAATATAAGCAATATCTCATTATATGAACATAAGGGGTAATTTATGTGTTTTTGCAGTGTATAATAAGAGGTTATTACATGGTCTAATTAGGAAAGAAGAGGTTAATGTATATTCTTTAGAGGTTATTCTTCCAGTAAAAAGATTTATGTTTAACAGTTTTCAATAAGACACCAACCCCTTTACCATTCATAACTTATCATCTTTTTTCATAAAACATGCATAGCAATATTTGATTTTGGGGTAAAATCAAATTGGATGTTATGTTTAAAAAGGAAAAAAAGAATATTTTACATGATAAAGACTATTTACGTCTAAGACTAGAGCAGTTGACGTATAAGTGACTTAAATACGTCCGCATAAATTGCCGGGTGGTAGTAAGGCATGCGCACCTGAGGGAGACACTCGACTCGCAAACGAGGTATGATATGAGTTTTGCAACTTACGTTCTTAACATTACAGAACTTTACCTTCTTCTAGGTGTGTGTTATTGATTCCCATCGCCTAAGTTGTATCGTCAGGGAAGTCGACCTTCGGTTACGTTGTCCTTGTTCTGCAGTCATAAGTAGACCGCATCTTTCAGGCAAAACAAGTCTCGTACACCTTTTATTAAAAAATCGCGATGCTATGTTTGACACCTCGTTCAATAAGGTTTTATACTTCTATGGCTCATATCAGAATGTATTTAGTCAGCTGTAATCTATAGTAGGGGATGCAATTTATCCAAGGGATTCCCGACAATTTAGAAGACCTCTTTACTAGCGGTGGGCTGAGCACTCTTGTACTTTTCGACAATCTAATGGATTCCGCTTGAAGCCATCAGGGTGTTTGTAATTTGTTCACATGAGGACGGCATTTAAATGTATCGGTCATATTCCTCACTCAAAACCTGTTTGATAGATCCAAATATATGTGCACAATCTCGTCCAACAGCAATTATTTTTTCCTATTTAAAAATATGCGAGATCAGGGTTCAATTGTGATACTCGCTCGGCAGATGTACCCAAACAACCCGAAATTTCTGGTGGAAGCTTATGACGATGCTACCCGGGAAAAATTTCATTATTTGATAATTGACCTTCATCCTATGTCTTTGGATGTTTTACTTGTTGGATCCTGCATTTTCCCTGAGGAGACTACCATCACATATAGTCCAAAGTAGTATTTCTCTTTTAATTGATGGGTATGTGGTAGGGTGTATAGATAGTAGAAGGGTAGTAGGTAGTAGGTAGTAGAAGGGTGGTATGTGGAGTTTCCATCATATCACCCCCGCTGGCATTTACGCTGAGGTGAAGAAGTAATGTCGCAACTTGTTAAAAAAACCTTACATGATCTACAGTTGATTGCTAGATGTCCATCTCAGAAGAGGAAAGCTCTGCTGGCTCAAGCTGATAAAGAGGCGGTAAAAGTTATCGGGTAGTGTTATTTGAACTTCCTCCACACGCCGGGTATTAGAATCAAAAAGGGCAAACGTAGAAAGCTGCAGAGGTACAGAAAGACCATACATACATTAGCCTCGCTTCGGGTGAGTCACCTCAGAAAAAAGAAACTTGTTGTTCAGCAAGGTGGTTTTTTATCGACGTTGATACCCGCCATAGTGGGTTTGCTGTCCAACTTGTTTTAAAATCGTAAATCATGTCGGACATCAATGCAGCAGTCGCATTGCCTAGTGTACCAAAATAGTTAAAGTACACAAGTTGTATGGTATTGGTTCACGAAGTCATCTACAAGACATGGGAAAAGAAAGCCTCGGATGTGGTGAAAGACATCGTGACACCCGGAAAGCAAACAGCTTGTAAACTCAAGGGATAGCATGAATTCCATTCTTGATAAAAAGGATCTGGGAGAGGGACTGAAATCTACTTTGAATGGAGAGAAATTGAGTCAGTTCCTACAACTCAAGCAAGGCTTGAAGATTAGGGGTAAACAAGAATCGGTCCAAGATGAAGCTGCGAGCAAAGAGAAAACAAGTTCACCTTCAGATCAAAATCTACAGACAAGAGACTCGATAGAGGAGCAATTGAGAGCTGCAAGACCTGCTCCTTTCAGAAACAAGGTCATGTTATTGCTGCAAAACATCAAACAACATCCAAATGTCATATCACGGGATGCAAATAACCACCTTGTTTTTTATGGGAAGCCAGTCTGAGATTCAAACATCATTGACCTAGTTCAAGCACATGTACGAGATATGAAGGACTTCCATCCAGCTCACATGGACTTGTTTACAAAGTTACTTGCTCGGATCAATATCGCGGAACATTACATAGCTCACAAGCTTCAGAGACGGTTAATTCAAATGCAAAAGGGAGCTATGAGTGATGATACTCTCGAATGCATCAAGGTCTCGGATGTAAAGCGCACCCCTAAAGTAAAGAGACTGTCCACCAAACCGATAGCATCTGTGCGTAATTCCCCTGCTCTTAAAGTGGACCTACACCTTTTTCAGTTTTGACAAGTTTTTTTTTTAATGAATCGGAAATGACTAAAATCTGAAAACAGAATTGAAATTGGTCAAACCGTTTTCTATTTATAAGCATTTAAAGTTCATAAAATCTATTGTTCTAATCAAACAATAGTTTTCACGACCGCATCTTTTAGATAGACTGGGCTCCAGTTTGTGTGACGTCTAAG